>JAQGAT010001860.1:0-11093 GCA_034687845.1 Pantelozetes paolii
AAATCTTATATTAAAATATGAAATAAAAGTTAATTTATTATAAAACCAGAATATTCTTATGTTTCTCAAGAATAATTAAGAGTATATTCTACAACTCCTAACATAAGATTTTATGAGTTTTTATAATAAATAAAATTTTGAACTTTTTGTCACTTTTTCTGTTTTTTCCGTTCATTTTGTCTTTCATTTCGTTTACTCTTCTTATTCTTAATCTTCGGAGTCTTTGGTCTCTTTTTTGGACTCATTTTAATTCACTCTCTTTTGGTCTCACTTTCTTTTGGTCTCTTTTTTGGTCTCTTTTTTGATCTCTTTTTTGGTCTCTCTTTTGGTCTCTCTTTTGAACTTTCTTTGGATCTCTTTTTTGGTCTCTCTTTTGGTGTCTTTCTTGGACTGGGTTTTAGTTCATCTCTTTTTCTATGTTTTGACTGCCATTGAAAGACATTACTCTTCACTGGTTTCAAAGACTTGGTGTCGATTACAATACTCTGTACTTCAGTTGAGGGCAAATCAAATATCAATGAATGAGCTTTTGGTGATTCATAGGACTCGGAGTCGTCTTCAGTATCTGATCCCTTGTTTTTGTGCTTTTTATTCCTACTGTTTCTTCTGACGGCAAAGAATACAATAATAAATGCAAACAAAACTACTATAAAACTAAACGTCAGTCCAATAACGATGGCTGAAGTAGTGTCCAGACCTGATGACGACTCTTCAGCAGTAGTTTCAGGACGATGTCCCGGGTCTTGGATTATATCACTGATAGTCGTGGAAATGTTTGCAAATATTGAAGAGGTTTTGAATGAATCGTTTCCAGTGCTTAACTCATTGTCAGTGTTATTGGTGAAGACACTTGAATTTGACTCCAGAGGAGGAGAGGAAGTGGTGATAGTTGTGACCAATTGGCTAACAGTGCTAACATTTTGTGGTTTAGATATTGAAGTCATTATTAATTCTTAACTCAAATGTTATCTCAAATCAAATGAATTTCAAATTTGAAACATTTTGCGCGAGTTTTGCATTTGTTTTAATTAATTATCAAAATTAAAGCCTTTCCGGTGATTATCAAATATGTTTCTAATGGGAATGGGAGAGAAGGGTAGTGCAGACCAGTGGAGATAAGTTATCTGATATCAAGTCATTTAAAACAATTAAAATTGATTTTTATGTGAAGTTATTATAATATTTCTAAACATTACTAAAGTTTATGCAAAAAAATATTTAAAAACTAATTATTGATTGAATTCATGATTAAAACACATATCTGTGCTGAACGAGTGGTGCATAGATTTCATTGAACTGAATATAAGACTGTTATCCAACAGTGTTTGCACTGGTATTCAGTGCCACTCATGCTCTCTACCATTCCATCCTTATTGGACATCTCATATGACAAGCTTTGAAAGCAATGCTTTGCTATAGATTATGGTATTATCTGCAGAAGTGGTCTAACAGTTACTTGTCTTCGACTTCACCTCAACTTATATTCAACTACTGATCCACTAATTGTTTGGCAAAAGTCTCACACAATCACCGATTGATTGAATCACTGAGGGGTAAGTGTTATAACATTTTTAACAAACCTAACCATAAGTGAACTCATTCTTGAATTCAAGCACTGAATACTTGATTCAACAGAGGTTTGAAAGCTGAAGCAAAAAATATCTCATTTTATTAAAAGTTTTAAAAATATATCAAAATATTTCGTATTTTTGTTCAAATACTTGCAAATGATTTGAATTGAAGTCATATTCACGACAATTATTCACTGAATGTTATCTCAATTAACGCTTTATCTCATTGAATGCATATTTAGTTGTTTGACATTAACATGAATTCAACAAAACAGTTGTCATTTCAGTGAAGATTTCAAACAATTTATTTTCAAAATGAGTTTTAATTTAATTAAAAATTTTTTTTTCAATTTGAATACAAAACTCATATTCAATAAAGTGTTGGCTTATAAGAGCCAACAATCAAAGAGATCCACAAAATAGTGTTTTCAGTGTTTTATTGATTACTAAAAAAAGTTTTGTTTAATTAAAAGTAATATTTTTGTTGTTGTTATGAAAATGTCATTAAAATTTAAAAACATTGAAAAACTTAATGAATGAATGTTTTTATATAATTTATATTTCGGTCACAAAAACAAGTTTTTCATTTAGTGTTTACCTGTCATTAGAATTTGAAAACTAAGGGGTATTTTGCATATTAAGTGCTGATTACTAATACTGTTTTAAATGATCTGTGAATAAAGACTTCATTCACTGAATCACAAAATTATCGTTCATTTGATTCAAATGTTTATCTCTTTTATGCATAAATAAAATTACAATAAATTCCTGAAAAGAATAAATAATTTTTGCATTTTTTCTGATAATAAAGTTTTGAAGACCCCATCATTGGGTCCATAAAAGCCCAAACCCTATCGCAGCGTAACACCAGTTATGGTTAATTCCCTTCTCATTACCTAATCTCAGATTTATTATTCAATTTATTAGATATAAAAAGCATTAAACACTTATTAAACTTCAATAAAACACTTGTATTTAATGCTTATTTGCATTTAAATTATATTCAATTTCTGCTTGAATTCATGCCTTAATAATCATAAAACAATTGTAATTAACATTAAATTCAGTGAAGATCTAAATCAATTGATTTAAGACTCACTTCAACTGAAAGTGAAATGTTTTAATGTCAGCACAAAATGTAATTTTAATTAAAATCGGATCAAAGTTTCAGTAATTCTTCGTTTTTCTGCACAAAAATGTTTGTTTGAAGACTTAATTACTTTTACATTCATATGAAAAAATGTGGACAAAAATACCTTTAATTAAGTTTGAAATCTGTATATAATTTTCAGTTAAATATAAAGTCTTTTTAAATTGATTTTAACTCAAAATATATTTCCTTTTTGTGTCTGAAAATTGTATTTCTTTTTCACTAAAATATGTGAATAAATAAAATCTAAATATTTCAGTCACCACTCCTGGAGGTAAGGGATCAATAATTTTTAAATGTTTTCAATGGTTTCAATAAAAAAATAGATTTTCCCCTTCAGTTGAAGTTAAATAACATTTTGAGACTTCTTTATTGAATGTTCAAAAAACTCTGTATTTCTTTCAAATCTAAAAAAGTTTTTATATTTATCTCTCTTTTTGACAAAATATTTGTGAAAAAGTTAATAATAAATAGCATTTCTGTTAACAGAACCTACGCTTGACTTCATTTAAATGCAAACATAAAAACGAGAAAATTGTTTCAAAATTATTGGCATTTTTGTTACTATTTCTCCAATACTTGTTGAAAATCACAAAATAATTAATTGAATTAACTCTTCGTTTCATCTCTTTCTCTACCATTGCTTGCCATCTGATCTCAAAAATGCTTTCAATTGTAAAGATTAGTTATCCATATAATTGATTGCATTGTATGACTAACTGTCCTTCAAATGGTAGGGAAAGTCAAAAAATATTTGTCAAAATATATCATAAAATATAATAAATTTATGAATCAATTGAATGCAAACATAAGACAGCAAACAGTTTCCGGATATTTATTATTTTGAATATAAATATCTATTTTTTGTCTTTGAATTCATTAATTTGTTTTAGCATTTGATGTCATGTTTACTCTTGAACTCAAGTATCAAATTCTTGCCAACAATAGCGCACATATTCTATTAAACTATAAGCACAAGAATCGGTTGGGCATTGGATGGAGGGGTCGAGTAGTTGGTGCAGTCATTCCTCTAATATATTGCATGATATCTATTGCATAAATATGTCAATAGATATGACTTTTGGTCTAATGTGTCGCTTATATCACTGTCCAAAAGCTGATGACTCGTAAACAGAGAGTTAGAGAGCATAACATTATTTTAGAAATAAGCAAAAAATACATTAAAAAAGTCGTTCAAACTTTAGTTGTCTATAACTCTTGTGCCCAAAACTATGGCCAAAATATTTGATGTCATTAAACATAATATTAAAACAAATTAAAGACTTTCATAAAAACGTCTATTTATTTATGAATTTATTATTTCGTCGCTGAGACTGAAAATTGAAATAATACTGTTGAGAGCTGTTATGGTCTACCCGTCCAACAGCACCATAACATGTAATAACAGTATCGCTGGCTTTATATGACCTGAAGATAACAGAAACGAGTCTTCATATGAAAGTCTCCATTGAATGCAAGTCCAGAATAATAAAAGACATTAAGTATTGGAAACTCTATTCTTTGTCTATTGACTCCAAATTCACATTAGGTTTACCAGTGCTGGCACTGGTGTGTATGCACTGGTATATGCACTGATGTTTAGCACAATATTCCAGATCAAACAAAACAGATATTGCCTTTTCTTTTGTATATATTCTTTATTTAATGGATAATAAAAGGAAAAGAGTTGTTCACAAGTCATATGTTTTGTGTATTTAATGAATGAAAAAATTGTTAATAAGTTTTTATTATTACTTATTATTACTTATTATTACTTATTAATAGATTTTATTGATTCACAGCTTTAATATTAACTTTAATTTAATTCATTCATGAATTTTAATTCATTGTTAATCCGATTATTCAAATGAATAAACTCTTTAATTATATATTTTGCTGTTAATAGTCATGATATCAATTAGTTTTTGATAAATTAATTAAAACTCATTAAAGGCTTTCAAAAGTTAATTTTGAATCAAATATTTAAGGTTTTTGTGAATTTAGTTCACATTTAGTAATACATATCCAGAAATAAATTCACTCTTAATATCGGTATTTATTTTCAAAATATTATTCAATTTCTATAATTTTTGTTTGAATTGCAATTCAATGCTATATTTAGTCCACAATTGAAGTCATTGTATGAATGTCTCAGATATTGCCTTATTATTGATTAATATATTATAATAATAACAATAAAAATGTAGTTTTGAGTCAAAGTTGTCATAAAAGGTGAGTATTTTTTGATAATTATATTTAAATAATTAATTCTTCAGAGGATTTCATATTTTGTTTAATAATTGCATATTATTTGCATTTTTTGTTATTTTATTTTCAGAGAAATAACTTATCATTTAAATAGCATTTTATACCTGTATTTCAATTCATCAAAATGTGATTTCAATATCTATTTTGGGATTTATTGTAATAAATGAAACAAAATTTAAGGAAATTTATTACTTTTACCAAAAAATACTATAATTAAGGGATAATTAGCACAAAATTGAAAACAAAAACAATTTCTACGCAAATATTTCTGAATATTAATCATCTATTTGTCTATTAGTTGTCAAAAAACAAATTTATTGTTTCCTAACTTCACTGGCATTTCAGTGCCGGTAAACAAAACTCAGTGTAAATTGAAATTTATTTTTAAAACAACATATGTTTCATATGAACGGACGGTTGGGTTGAAAAACAAATTAATAATCACAAAATTGCAAACAATTGGGTTCAGACATAGCGGGTGTCAAACCATTACATTAACTACAATACGAGTAAAGCGTTTCCATCAAAACAATTCATATATTTCTCAACAAAAACAATACTTATATGAAAACAATGCTATATTTGATGAAAGATATTCATCATTGATATAAGTATAACATATTTACTACTTATACATGATTTTACCCAAAATTACATCCAATCCCTCCACTACTGCACAGTTAGCCTATCATTCATTTTGTTGATTGAGTTGTAATTAAGTTATATCTAATGATCTTTAAAACCAAATGAAATAAATCTGTTTCTCAACTCTTTGTTAGTAATTATAACAATGAAATAAATTTGCATTTTATGTCAAATTAATGCGGGATTTATACCCGGGTTGTTGTCATTCTTCATGTCAGGTCTTGTTTTGAGCATCAATTCATTTCATTGCATATATTTGTGGTGAATATTTGCACTTAAATATAAATAACTGTCTAATTGAAGCCAACTGTTCCCATAATCTGCATACTCGTCCTCTAATCTCAATCCTTTTCACTATAAAAACATTTACATAAATAAAAATGTTGTAAAAATAAATCAAATTAATGGCAATTATGTTATACTTTTGAAAGTGAATAACAAAAAGTTTAAAAGTGATTGAAATAACAATTTATTATTTTGTCTAAAAATAAGTGGTATTTCAAGCAATCAATTGATAACATATCATATAATATCAGATGAATTCACTTTTTCTGACACTTTATTAACATTTGTATTGTATTTCAAAGCAATGAATGAATGCTTTACTGATATAAATGATAAAACTATTGATTGTTTTAAACAATATTTCAAACCCTTATTGAACTTCAATTTATCATCAAATCCTCAATCATTTTATTGAATCCCTTCTCAAAAAATAGGTTAAACTCTTTCTCTTAACAGAAGTTATATATTCAATATATTTCCAGTGAATCTATAATAAGATTTTAGTTATCAATGGTTTGAATCGTATTTTGCAAACGCTTTCAATACTATACTATATTACATGACTGTTATACCCCTTGTAATACAATATTACAGTTATTGTATAGTCTTTTGTTTCACTAAATATAAAATAATAAAAATAAAACAAAATTATTGAATAAATAATTCAGTTTTTCTATGAAATACAATACATAAGCGAAACATATTTTTGGCCCTTATTTTGCAATTCATGAATATATTATTACTGAACATAAAGTGCACTAATCCGGGACAAAATCAATCCAATTTATGTAAATCAATATTTTTATAAAATAAATGCATTTTTTGATTTATAAGACTATCTTTTCTCTCAATTCTGTATTATTTATTAAATTTCAATAATCACTGAAATGAGGAAAACGTCTAATGATACCAAATGTTTGGATAAATAACTCAATTGTTTTCCCAAAAGATATCAAATCTATATTATTGTTGAAAACATTTTAAAAAAGTATTTCTGAATTGCTTTTTCAATGAAATGATTATTTTTAATGTTTATTCTGACTTTACTTTGTGTTTGATATGAAAAATACATTTTTATATTATATTTTGGTTTGAAATTAATATTCGTTTTCTTAAAACAGTCATAAAAATTGTAGTTTTGTTACGGAATAATGTGTTTTTTCTGAGCACCTGAAATGAAATATTTGTGCTTGCTAATGTATTTTTATACAGACATTTCATTAACATTATTGCGGTTAAAACAAATAAAAAATATTTTCCTATGTATTTTCCTCTCAATTTGTTTAATGAAATTTCAAATTCATTTTATATATGAAAATAATAATCAAAAACATAGAAATAGATTAACAAAAAACGGACTTTCACTAATTAAGGGGTAAATTAGTGCCAAATTAGGGGTATATTAACACAGAAATCATTTTACAAATTAAAGAAATTGCTTTGAAATCCGTTTAAAAATACTTTCTTTTAGTTTAATATTAAGCTTATATTAAATTACCTGGAGTTTCCTGTAAAACGCATTTTCTCCACCTTTTGTGAAATAATTTTTTAAAATAAAAAAAGTTATGTCTTTTGTATATAATTTCCAAAATATTCTGTGAATTCTTGGCATTCATTGTATTTGATTATAGAGTGCTTTGTATTACATAACAAATAGCATTAATTTTCGGTAGTTTTAAGACTCTCTAAAAAATTATGTCAAATGAAAGCCAAACTCAAATGTTTTATTAAAAAAGTTGTCAAACACTATAAACACCAGTCGTTTCCGAAATTGAATATATATTTTCAGTAAAAATCTTTTGCACAAATAGTTTATACGAATATTTCAAACCATAACTACTTTGAGAAAAATATAATACATTTTTAAGACATAAATTATTTTCAGTTATAAAACGCTTGAATAAAAATTTCCTGAAAAATCAATTTTCATATATAAATATGATTTCAATCATTGATTAGTTTATATTTATTATTGATTTTATAATAAATTGAATATATTTTGCGCTGAATTGTTGTGGAGTTGCTGTTGACTCAGGTATTCATAGATTCAATTCAATATTTTTTTTATACATTTCGTTTAAATCATAAATATTTCGCTGAATTTACTGTTCAAACAGTTTTTATATTAGATTTTTGTTTATTCAGAAACATATTTATCTCTTATTTTTCAATACCAATGATTAAAAATATAAATGTTTTTCAAATGTTTATGAGTTTTATCCGGATTTCAAGAATTTATTTCACTTTTAGTCTTGTTTTCAAAACTTTTTTATTCAGAATAACTTAGTTTTTAGTTTTTATTTTATATTTCTATAAATAACAGAGTCATTGCAAGTGCAACACATGGACACTATCTCTCAAATATCAAATACCAGTGCAAGTGTGTCAATGTCTACGTCTAAGCCATTAGAGAATTAGATTTCAGGAATCGTTGCCATTATTACTGAAGAAAGTCTAAGAGTTAGTTGTTTTTAATGAATACTTAGACTCTGTCTATAAATTAATGCATTATTGATAACAACTTATAGACAAAAATACAAAAAAATATTTTCAGACAATTGTTTAATGCATTTCTGAATCAAATTATATTTTCATTTTGAGTTGAACTTGAAATTTAAACGACTTTTTCATATTAATTGAAAAACTTTTGTCATTAACTTGTATTCAATATTCAGTTAATATACTCTTTCACTGATAGACAGTATTATTGATTAAAAGTTGTGTTTAATAACAGCAAAAATGTTTTCCTTTCAGAACTGTTTTTCTATTAAAAGTGAAAATACAATACAAAACTAAACTTCAATTTATTCATTGAATCGATGATTCAAACAGCTATTTGACATCATTTTCGCCATTTATTACACTATTGTTTGTTATATAAGACCACAAAATACTGTCGACAGTCGTTGCCATCAATAATCGTATTTCAAACCAAAATTATTTTAATATAACCTTCACTTCATCTAAAAAGTTGTCATTCAATACATTATTAATATTTTTCGCCGAAAAGAGAAATATTTCATAAAATTTTGTTTAAATTTAATTATTTTATTATAAATTAGTTTTCAAAAGCAAAAATCGTTATATCATTTAAAAAGCGAGAAAATACATAAATTAATGTATGAATGGTCTAAAGATGAGACCAATGTTTGGCATCAAGTCTTCAAACATATTTTTATTTATTTTTAATGATATAAAAAATCAAAAAACACTAATACAAGGTAAACCTAACGATCGGACGAGTCCTTGGATCATTGATTTACAACATATCCTTCAGGTTTTACTTCAAACCTAAAATATTTATATAAAAACTTAATTATAAAAACTATAATTAGGTCTCAGTTTTAAATTCACTCCAAACCCAGATATGAATAAAATTTACACACAATCTGTTGATTCAAACAAATGACTACATGTAATACAATTAAGTAAAACAACCAAGTTGTGATTGCATTAAAGAAATACTAAACAAAAACTCAGGAAATTAGCGGAATATCTGAAGAATTATAACAAAAAAGTGTTTTTCATTTGTTTTCACAAAATATTTATGCATTGAAAGACTTAATGAAAAATTGATTAAACGAAGTGTCAGTCGATCTCAAAGACTGAAGACTCGATTCTTTAGAGAATCTCTAATTGAAGTGAAAGTTAACACAAGAATCACACGAATAATAAAACACTTAGTATTACGTGATATAAGTCTTAAATAATTTGTTTTCAAATCAATTAATTTCTGTTCAGATGTCTGTCTGCCTCTCTCTTAGTGTACTTGAAATCAAAATTCAGGCAAACTTTCTAATGAAAGGTCAAAATCATTTGCGCGTATATTCTGTGCCTCAATGTTATCACATTCACGTAAGCCTTCACTAAATTACACACAATTTGTCTGTCGTTTCCAATAAAAACACTATTTTTAACATAAATATTACGCAAAAAAAAGATCTCTCTTCAAGTTGACTCAAATTGCAGTTATGTTTTAAAGGCACAGGCATTTCAGATATCAGTCATATATATAGGTCTCGAAAATTATATATGAATTTTAATTAATTAACATTACGTTAGATATGATAGAGATTTGGTTAAATAATTCATAAAACAGTAAATAGACTGAAAGACTCACTCACGTAGGCTTTGATCACACATTTGTGCCCATTATTAGCAAATTTTATCAACGATTTGATTGATTAGTGTTTTAAATAAAAAAATAAAAATTTCTTTGAATTACACGCAAACTATACAATGAAAACGACATCTGATTAACAAAATTCAGTCTTTTTTTGCTCTTAATTTATCACAAAATTTGTATTCATTTTATTCAAACTATTTTTGACACTTTCACTGAAAAATAAGGTTTCAATGAAAACTGAGTTTAAATAATAGTTATTTGAAATTCAATTACTCTTTTGTTCAAAACTCAACTCAACTTTCAGTTTCAAAATTTTAAGTGCATTTGTATTGCAGTTTTCAGCAAAGAATTGATTGAATTCTTATCTTTTTTTGTAAAATTTAATTCAAAATAATTTTTCCATTGATTTATAAAATAACTTTTATTCAGCAGTGCTTTAAACAAATGGCAAAAAAGTGTTTGTATGTATTATTTTGTAAATTTATACCCACTTTGTCTGAACATCAAAATGCACTTTAAAATTGTTTGATGTCTTTTCAATTTGTCTTAAATAAACATTAACTCAATATTAAATAAATACTGAAAAATCTATTAAACAATTCACAAGTGTTTGACAAAAAGGCAAAAATATTTTTACTGAATCTCTGTTTAATTGACGCAAAAATTAACTTTACTTTTCGTATAATTCAATGATTTGTTGAAGAAATTTGAGTCAAATTTTCTGTGAAAATAACATTACATTAGATTTGAGAGACAGATATGTTATCAATAAAAATGAAAAATATATAAATTATTAGTTTCTTTGACTCATAAATCATTGATTCAATAGACTATACCCTTAACTGAAAAGTTTGTCAATTGATAGAAGTTTTTGTGAAAAAAGCAAAAGAAAAGTTGTATTTCTTTTGCGGAAGTTTTCAAGAAATAAAGTCATTGTTAGTGTAAAGTGTGAGAGAAAGTGTAAGTTTGGGCACAAATCGCAATCATTTTTGAAATTTTATTATTATTTAACAAATATATAGTTTTTAAAAACAATTCTCTCTCTCTC
>JAQGAT010001861.1:0-11084 GCA_034687845.1 Pantelozetes paolii
GAGAAATTATTAAATTTTTTTTGTAAGAAATTAAATCTTTTAAAATGTATTGAAGATTACTTCCGACCGACAGATCTCTAAGTGTTATAAAATTGTGTCATTTTATCTCACTCTCAATGATAAGTTGTATTGTATTTCATTTGAGACAAAAATTATGAATCATTTAAACATTATTTCATTTAAATAATAATATTTTATAACATTTTTAATTCAATGATAATATAAGTAGACATAAAGTAATGCTTTTTTGCTCTCATTATATGCTTTACTCTATAATTCGTTCAATCATTTTGTTGTCGAAACTCTAATTAAACAATAGTTTTGTTAAATAAGATATCATTTTCAAACACAACATAGTTTTGCATAAGTTATCATAACTTTCACTCAAACACTAAATACATTGTGATTTCACTATTCAAATGATAAAATATTTTGTTTTAGGAAACACTTTGGTTAAGAATTTGTTAAACATTTCCTCTCTTTTTGTTTTTTATTACATTTTATTAATACATGTGTTCTTAATATAAACCAAAAATGTATTCTCTTTTTATAATTACAAGACATTTATTACTTTGCATAGCAATCCACTGCTGCGATGGACATGTATGAGAGGAAAGGCATCCTTCAATGCCTGAGGAATATTAACATAGATTTAAATGTTGGAAACAAAACAATTCTGGATCTAATGATAGACTTTATTTATAATAACTTGTAATTTGAAAATAATATTTTAATTCATTGCTTATTATTTTTGGCGAAAGTTTTTAATGAACTTTCACTGAAACCAGAAATTAAACAAAAATGCAAATAATGTCTGAAAACATCATTTCATATGAAATTTTATTTTTGTGTCATTGATGTCAAATAATTCATTAGAAATGGAAATATTTAGCGATAATTATGGCCTCAAATATCCGCAAAAACTTTTTTCATACTTTTGAAACAATTTTCAAATTAATTGTTATCTGAGTTCACTTTTTAGCCAAAGATTATACAAATTTGTTGTTTATGTTAATGAACTGCTGGTGCTCTGCCATCGATAGTAAAATAGGATATAAGAGATGAACATCAGATTGAATAAGACTTTTAACACAATATTGTATTGAAATAATGATTATTGTTTACAAAAACCTAATTTATTTAAAGTAAACCATAAGTTATGCAATGAATTTGAAATATAATTCAATTTAATTGCAAATAAAGTAAACATTTTTCTTCTGAAAGGCATTGAAAAGTAATTCAAATAATAATTTTTGTATACAATGAAGGGTTGAATAAAAATAAATGAGAAAATGGATAAAAACAAAAATTACTTATAATTGTATGCTTTGAGTGAGTGATGGATAAAATAGATATTAAATAACACCAATGGTTTCGTTACACTGTATTACTGACCCACAAATAAATTGTGTAAAAAGTAGTGAAATTAAGTGTTCATTGAGTCTAGAATTTGATCGGAATTTCAATTATGAGATATTAAACCAATTTTGTTATCATTTTCTTTGTCTGAGTATTAAAAATAAAACTATAAATAAAAACAATGTTTGAGAAGTAAAATAAAGTCAACTATCGGTGACCACAAACACAATCACCTCAAGAGTGGTGGGATTATTAACATTCAATCTCACTCTCCAAAGACCGTGGGATTAAATGCAATGAAGAAAATCTCATAAAAAAAGTTAATAAGAGATTCACTTCTTATTCAATATTTTGGTGCATAACTTATATTCAGTGCTAAAACCAAAACAATAATCAAAATAATTTTAATATCAGGGGAAGTAAGGAATGGGGTCTGACTTTCCCTACATTGCATTTCAATAAAAAATTAAGTGTACTCTCTCACAGAGCTGTCAATTAAAAGTTTCATTTATTAAAAATTGAGATATCATTTCTCAGTTTCAAATTAATGGCCTTTATTTCACTCATAATTTCAAACAAAAGCTTAAATACAATAGAGTTTAGGAAAATGTATATCAAAATTGTATATCAATTTGAAAAATCATTGAAAACTTGTTTGTGTTTACATCTATTGTCAGTCCTTTTCTTGATGTGAAGCTCAAGTCATTAACTTATCATTTGATATATATTTTCAAATATAAGTTACGACTGAATGTTATTTTATATAATTTTTATAATCATTGAACAAAATCTGAATACTTTTGAGATTAGACTATAATTTACTGGAAATAAAGTTCAGAGAAAATGTAAACATTAATAGAAAGTGAAGATTCAGTCATATGTTTAACAATGACTACAGAATTACAGGAAGTTTTTATTTGGTTTTGAAAATAATTGGCCAAAAGTTTTGCATTAAATATAATATTCAAATGCAATGCAAAGTAAAACATTGATAAAACAATTGTCAAAATATTCGCCCCTTTTATCAAACTATTTATGATTCATATCAAACTCCACTGGGTTTTGAGGAAATGATAAGAATCTCTCGGAAAGAAAAATTGCTTTCATTTTCTAAATTCAATAAAATATTTGCTAATTAATAGATTTGAATGAGAAAGGTCTTTGATTGAGATGTAAATCAAGAAAGGGTTAAAAATGTTGTTTAATTACTCTCAACTAATTTGTCGGATATTTATTTGGCATTTGATTTATTTGACTGTTTTTCATGAAATAACGGCAAACAAACAAACAATGAATTAGTTTTTGATTTATTGGCTAAAAATACTCTCATTTATTGTGTAAACAATTATTTGAAAAATTGGTTTTAATTTTGATTTGATTTGGACTTCAAATCCATTGAATTCATGATCTAATTCACAGTTAAAACCAACAAAACAATAGTTTTTTAATGAATTTATATTTTATTTGTTTTTTTAATAATAAATAAATAAATTTTGTTTTCAATTCACTACTAAATCAAAGATTAATTAACTGTAAGACAGGGCATAACAGGAATCTCGACAAAAGGGAATGGGATTCAAACGCTTCTTTTGTGCTGTGGATATGGTTTCTGGGATTTTGTGCTGAAATAAAAAACAAAATTAAATATTAATAATATTTTTGACATAAATTCAATTCATTGATGAAATAGGAGTTGTATTATAATATTATTTGTATGAAAACAAGAGTGAAATATCCAGAGTATCTCACAATCGACTGACAGGTAATGTAATATTTGTAATACAGATCGTGTATATTATTCACTGAAGGCCAGACATCATTTGCACTGATCCTACCCTTTCACTCAGGTATACAAAGTGTTGCAAAAAAACTCTAAAAAAGTCTTATCTGATGATAAGATTCACGATTTATTGCATTAACTTTCGATGGATTTTCACTTATCTATTGTAAAACAATTATATTTTAGAGTAATATCAGTGCAAACAAAATACTCTTCAGATTTCAGTCATTGTTTGTCTAAATATTTTATAAAAATCAAAATCAAAAATGAATTTTTAATAAATGGTCTCATTTTCAGTACAAATCATGAGAAAACTATCGATTATTATACGAATAAATTAATACCTTGCTGAGTTAATAATTAATTTAATTAATGATTCACTTAATAATAGGTTATAAAACCAATTACACAATCATTTTATCCAATCTTTCCTTTGGTTTTCATTCAAATCATAATTTTATTTGAATTTTTGAAATGAATGCCAAATAGTTAATGAGTTTATGAGTACTAAAGGACGAGAAGTTTATTGTAATTTTTTGGTCAAATCTGGGAAACGGTTAACAAAATCAATACAAGTTTTGTTGTAAATATGAAACTAAAAAGTATTTTCTTATTTTTTAGCTTTTGTTGAGTATATCTGAAACTCATTTGTCTTTTAAACTGTTTTCTCAGGCATTAAAAGATCATTTAAAGTACAAAATGATTTTGAATTGTTTGCTCAGAAATAATAACCAATTTTTGTTCACATAGTTATGAATATAATTTGAAAAGTATCCAGGAATTCAAAATATGAATGAATTATTGAATATCTCTTTAAAACCGCATAATATCTGAAACATAATTGCTTTGAGAGAGAAAACAGTTTTAAATGATTTGAAATCAAAATTATATTAATTTTTAACAAAAAGTTTTTATCAAAAGTTGTTTTCTTGAAAATACTTTCGACAAACGATAAGATATTTAGTGTTGAAAAACAATCCGATAATTATAACTATAATTACATTTATCTAAGAATTAAATATTTTAATTGATTTATTCACACGTTTTAAAGCACCGGTAGACTAGTTATTGTACTCAAGTGTCAAAACGCTTGTTATAAAAAATTAGATAAAAATTGAGTTCATCTTAAATATAACTTATTTATAGGTTTGAGTCAATTGTTCATTAAATACCTGAACTTTATTTGAACTTTGATTTGAAATTAAAATTAATTTTATGTATGTTTTGGAGAAATTTGAATAAAACTATTGAAAAGAAAAATGAAAATCAATTTCAAGAGAAGACATGAAATTTCAATTCAAAACTAATTACTAATTTTCACTCATTTCTGATCATCACATCGTATATTGTGTGTTCCCCTCTGGCTCTGGATCTGTATTAATGTAGAGATAAGTAGAGCAAACGTGAGCCCTTAGAACCCTTACCTCTGCATACCTGTCCCATTGTGTATGTGTGCTATTGGGCGGAAGTTTCATCATTTTTACGAATGAGAAGAAAACATTGGAATAAAGTTTGTAATGAAAAGTAAGAAAAAAAATAACTGAGAGTTTGTATATTGAGTGAGTGGAGGGGCGAGAGATAACTACCTGTCCCCTCCTCTCATTTTTTCAATTTCACAACTGCTCTGTGAATCCCATTATTAAATATTATGTTAAAAATATTTATTTTTGATGCTTTGATGCTCCACTTTATTACGAGATTATAAGCGATGAGAAAATAGTTTTTGATGAATAAAACGCCTCTTCGAGAGAGTGGACTAACGGCTCTCTAAGCACTGGTAGGATTACCCGGAGTGGCAAATGATAGCCAGAGCTTATGAGCACTTAATAAGTTATAGTATTTTAATCGTATATAAAGAACAAGTGTTATGAGAGAGTGAGAAGAAAGGAGTTGATGACACTCTCAAACACTTACAGAGACTATGAGCACTTGGAGGTAGTGAACTGGCAGAGCCTATTGACCATTGTATTGTGTTTTTGAACACCAGTGCAATAAAAACATTGCATAAAACTCTTAGACTTTTATTTCTTATTGTGTTCTTCGAGTAATATTCGTGTAGTTTAGACACGATATCCAAAATCAAGTGAAATGACTGTGAGTTTGATGTGTGCCGTCATTTAGACTATCATTTCGGATACGATTTATATATCATTTTCAGCCAAAAAAGTGAAAGTTTTTACTCAATTTAAATACCATTTGCAGGTAATGTCACAATTGTTTACACATTTTGCTGTCTTTCAACCCTTTTTTGATTAATTTCCAAATTTTTACTCTTTTTTCTCTCATTTGAGAAATTATTCAAAATTTTTTTAATGTTTTTTATTTTATTCTCCCTTTCCATCAGTTTCTCAATAATTTACACATAATTTAATACTTAAATGTTTTGATTGTAAGCTACCTGTGCTGTACTTATAACTTAATTAGAGGTTTGAGTGTTGTATTGAATTTTATTAACATTTAAAATACAGACTAATAATTATAAAACACTTTTAAGGTTTAAGAATAGGTTTTCTTTGAGTAGAAATTGAATTTTAATATTAATATAAAGTTATTATAAGATTTGATTTGAAAATCAAAAACTTCAACAAAACATCACATCAAAAGTCTTAACCGTTTTTGTTGTTAACATTTGAATAGGAATTATGAAAAAATTAGTTTTTAATAAATCTTTGGGTCAATTGAATGGTTAGTGAACTTAACACCAACTCAACACTAGTGACTGACACAGCACTGGCAGTACTGACAGCACTGAAAGCATAATTTGTTACTAATTGTTATGAATTTAAAATACAATCAAATTTATATGAAAAACAGAGTAATAATTGTTTTAACGCTAAACTTGAATACATTTGTATTGAATAAGTCGTGTCGTGAATGCTAGTGAAGGGGAGGGCAGTAGTGGACAGACAATGAATGAGAAGACTTGTCAGTGCTATTGCCCTATAAGTATAGTCATAATTAATACCCCGGAAAACGAAGCCAACTGTTCAAACGAGTGCTCATCTCATGTCTTGTAGAGATCGTTAGTTGAAAAGGACTCGTATGTCTGGGCTGTATAATAGCGCAGTTGGCTTTTAATTGTCGTGCGAATATGTATAGCTTCTTCATAATGTGGTGCTGAAGCACTACTCTATCAAACATACCTGTCCTGTGTTGCCATATATTTTAATTACAATACATACTGACCTGAATAGAGACCCATTCACTCGCACTCGACGTAAGGATAGCTTTGAGAAGCAGTTAGTCTTCGCTAACATTAACTGAATATTAAGTCAACTCTTCTTTTCTTTGCATTGAAATCGAGTTTATATAAAATATTTCTCAGTTTTAGTCTCTGTTATGAAAACTAAGCATAAGTTTTGCATTAAATTTCAATTTTAACGTAATATTAGTGAACATTAAACGTATATTTCAATCACTTTTGATGTGTTTTTAATAAGTCTTCTTCACTTCAATTGTTAAACCAATTTGCGATGGATTTTGATTGTAATAACACTTGAATTCACATTTGAATTATTGTTCAAAATCTATACTTAAAAACAAATTTATCAAAAATTGTAAGTCTTTTTCATTACATTAATCTTTGATTCAGAAGTGGCTATCAGTGCCATACAGTTCCTTACAGTGCTGTACATCTAAATCAGATTAAATTAGTTATCTATACCTCTAATAGAGTTTATCAGACAATAAATGATCGATTAATTCGTGATTTCATGTATTATTTCACTAATTATTTAAATTTTTATTACTTGTAAACCACCGATGATTAGGGAATCACTGGATTGAGGAGAGGATGCATAAGTGCTCCTCCATTGCAGTGATTATCTGCACTCTTCTCATCAATCAATACGTCTATTGTAGTGATAAACGAGAGGACAATTGGGTTTGTTTTGTCAAAACTATTATATATTCTGTCATTCATTGCATTCAATCATAAATTATACCCCTTTTAGTGGAATGACTTTAAGACTAAGTTAGAGTCGCGTCAGAAGAATCAATGGACAGAAGTAGACAACAAAAGTATACCATTAATAGCTGCCTCGACCTCCCGATCCGTTAAGAGAAGTAGCATTGCTTTCGACGACTTTTCCGACTCTCCGGTTAGATCTCGATCCAGGGGTTGGGAGAAGAGTTATACACGAAGACGTGATTTTGATAATACTTGGTCTGACGGTCAACCTGTGAGGGAACGGTTTATTGAGACTGAATGGGACGACGATCAGCCCGTCCGCCATGTGTTTAGGGATAGCAGTAGTTCTATAGATGAGGGCAGTAATAGGATAAGGAATGGAGACGACATTCGGTCGGATAGGACTTCCAGACCCTGGACTAGAGGTGACTATAATGGCAACACTGGTAGGTCAGGAATGAGAGATATCTTTGATAACGCGAGAAGTGTTAACAAAAACAATAATAAGAGTAATAATAAACCCAAAGTTGGAACCAATACTCAGGGAAAGGCCGACAGAACTGATAGAGTATTGAACCTTAGTTTCCAAGACTCGGACACTAAGAAGAAAGATAGAGATAGGTTGGATCAATTGGCCAAGCAGATTTTCGGAGACAGAGAGGGCACTATTACCACCGGTGGGGACAGAGATGTGAGCACTACTAGAGGTAGTGGTAATACAGGGGGTGGTTATGTCACTAATGCTGTCAACAGTTTTGGTAACTCTTATGTGACATCAAATCCAATGAATGTTAGAAATAGTAATAATAATAACAAACAAAACATTAATTCAAACATAAATTCAAATGTTTTGTCGAAACCATTGAAACCTAAATTCAATGCCAATTCCGAAACCACTTCTGCAAAACCCGACAGAACCTCAAACACAGCCAAAACTAATGCCAATGATATGAGAGGTGTTGCAGAAAAGCCAAAAACTTCTACCACTCCTTCCTCTCCTAACTCTCAACCGAAGTTCGGATGGCGTTCATCGATAAGTCATACCAACGACCAGAAGACACAAAACCAAAACCAAAACCAAAAATTGCAAAAATCATGTGAATTATGTGACGATAAAAGTGAAGGAATTGATAGCTTTGAAGACATTGATGACTACGAAGGCGACGACACCACAACTACCCGACCCATAACAACAAGAACCCAAACCCTTGCGCCTATTAGAGCCACAACCCGACCAATGACAAGAGCAACGGTACGGACCACAACACGACCTCAGGTCGAGTATACGACCTATAGATTGCCTGAAACTACTCGCCCACAAACAACCCCTGCCGTCACCAATAGAGCTACATTCCAAACAACTGCTCGGCCAAAGACAATAGTTATTACCCCTAAAACTTCAACCAATGCTTTGGATAATAACTTAGCGCCGAATAAAAAACAACACCGAATGGGCAGTTGGGTTGACAGCGATAGCTTAGATTATGAAGAGAAAGATAATGAAGACTTCAGTGACGACAGAGCACTGGTAGACGCACCTGTTGTTGACGACAGAGCACTGCCATTAATAGATGAGGGAGAGTTAGATAACGAACAATTGCCAGAAAGGGTAGAGGACTTACCGCCGGCCGAACCCATTCAGTTTGCCCGTCAGTCAGCGGGAAGGAGTGAAGGTGACGACGATGACCAGCCCGGGTGGCGATTAGAGGACGCACTGCCGGGAACTCCAGGAACTGATTATCCGACTTTTGCAACGATCCCGAGAACCGCGTTTGACTGTAAGGCCCAGGAATGGCCCGGTTATTACGCAGATGTGGAGACCCAGTGTCAAGTATGCCAAACCTGTTCCCTCTTATTGTCTTCACTAAGCTTTCTCTCAAACATAATAATAGTGAAACGTATTGTTCATTAAATGCAAACTTAGACTACAATTAAGTCTTATTTTGTTTCACTCTTTCATGAAATCATTGTTAAACTAGTCTTATGTCTAGAAATATAGGTTTCAATCATTTTATAACAAGTTTTGGACATTTATTTCAGTTTTACTATTTGTTACTCAGTTTTACTGATTCAGTGTTTTACTCATAAATCAGTTATAAATTCATTAAATTTTAAATTTTTATTATTTGTCTTAAATTCATGAATACTTTCAGTCAATAGTAGTTTTAGTTTATTTTTTTGCTGAGAAAAGTCTAATTGAATAGTTTTAGCACTGGTGTGAGGAATGGCTATAAATTTTTAATTATTTATAACTGTTTTGTTAAACAATTAGATAAATATATCCAAACATTAATCTCAAAGCAAACTCTTGTGCCCTTAAGTCATGTTATGTGAGATTTAATCTAAATTTTTGAGACGATTTGAGATCTAATTGTTTTGTTTGAAAAAATTAATTATTAATCCTTTGATAAGTAGGTCTCAAAACAAATTGAATTAAAAGTCTTGAAAGTAATTGCATTTGAAATCTATATAATTATTGAGAGTTTTTACAGACTTTTCTCACAATTCTCACAATAAAAGTGAAGATTTGAGTGATTATTGTTATAAACAACTAATTGAATGACAATTACAACAGTTTTTTCACTCCTTTTGCTTAATGTTTGTCACAAACTCTTCAATAGAAATGATTTTGTGATTCATTTAAGCAAATGCTTTAAAAACTAATTATTCATATAATGCTAACAAAAATTGATTGAAATTAATCGCTGAAAGAGAAAAACCAATTATTGTTTGCTATTCACAACAGGTTTTCCATATTTGCCAAACGGGTGGCCGTAAAAACTCCTTCCTGTGCCCAAACGGAACTATGTTTAATCAAGCTCTATTTGTGTGCGATTGGTGGCACAATGTTCAGGTACAGTATATTTACATCAATTAGCTCTGGTTTCTATATTTGCTTAACCAATTGATTTGTATACCAGTGCGGTGACAGCGCAACACATTATCAGTTGAATGAAAATATTTATGACAACAACTGGGAGTCTAAAAGAATTTCTAACACCGATAGCGATAGCACTGTTAGAAGAAGTGGAGCTCTTATTGATGGAGAAGATCCGTTGACCGGAGACCTGACCACTATATCACCCGACGATTCAGATTCAGAATCCAATGATGTGAACGATTTGGCAGAAAATACTGGCAATAATAAAGACGTTTCCAATGAATTCAACGATGATGTGGACAACGATGAGACAGACAGGACAACCAGGGTTAGATCACCGATCCGTGTTTACAGAACATCACGTATCTTAACAGCACAGGATAGGCAGAGACGCCGGCGTAGGAAAAGAGGATATTTAAAAGCTTAAGAAATTATTTATAAATGATTTGTTGTATAGTTTTTATGTTTATTATTATTATTATTATTATTATTAATTCAAATATTATTTAAGATTAAGTGCGATATCATTGACAGAAATTAATTACAAGATTAAAGTACAGACACATAACCAGAGGAATGACACCATTTGGTCCATCACTGACTAAATCTCATAATAAATTGTTTTTCACTAAAATATTTCGGCTTTTTGTCTGAATTTTTGTCATTTCTTTTCAGATTATATTTGATATCATTTATAGCATTAAAATTGAATCATAACTATTGAAACATAACTTTATTTTTATTTGTAATAAATTTTATGATTAATTATTTATCACTGTTTTGTCTTTTATTAGAAAAATAACTCTAAGTTTATGTCTTCATCATAACTATTGACAAACTCTTTGACAACTTTGCACTTCTTGTGTCCAATATTTGATTTGTTGAATAAATTATGCCTTAAATTGTATTTATGGACGAAATCACTGTCTATTAGAGCACCCATTGATTCCGGTTCTCTCCGCACAACACTTATTCTAAGTGTCTGTTCATATGTATTGAAGACCCGTTGACTCCACAGACCAATACAACCACTCAGTTATGGCCAGAGATTAGGTTTACATAACTCTGATAGCAATTAATCGGTCGATCGTTTCTCTGATATATCTTTCACTCAAACTTTGTTTTATCAATGATTTCAATGAAATTATTGTTTC
>JAQGAT010001862.1:0-11072 GCA_034687845.1 Pantelozetes paolii
GAATTATTTATTTGTCTTTTGTTTTGCATTTAATTGATTTTAAACTCAAAAAAGTGAAACAAAATTTAATTTTTATTTAAATTAAGTGTTTTTTCAATAAATAATTGAAATATTATTTTAATTAAAATATATTTAACACAAAAAAGGATTCAATAAATCGTTTCCGCATTCAATGATCAATGATTTACTGGGTTTTAATAAAAAGTGATGAAATGAAGGCTTTATTTGAATTAAACTTTTAGTACTTTTCTATACTATTAATAATACATTTATACATCAAATACAATATGAAAAGGGATTAAAATATTACAAAGAAAACTGTGTTTCAAAAGTGTATACGTATTCAACATTTAGACACAAATAATGTAAACAAAAGCAAAACTTTTATTGAATTAAAATCACTTCAGAAGACATCTGAAGACATCTGAAGACAATCTGAAGACAAAAGACATAAGAATTGAATCAATACTTCATTTATTAATAATATCTTTAATGACATCCAAATCGGACAACAATTTTGACATTTTCTCGGATTTAGTCTTAATTTCATTCAACTCTTTGTCCAACAGATCACTGAAAACAATCCTTTCCTTCACTTCTTTGCCATTAATTTCTTGTAAACTGTTTGTGAACTTAACCTCAGATTCATTGATAATATCATTAAAAAAGTTGATTTGTTTGTCAAATATCTCTTTCATATAATTTGCGGCCATTTTTGGATAATTAGACTCTTTTTCCATCAGTTCTTCGTTTAAATTGTTAATCAAATCAACGATTTCTTGTTCACTCATGTCCTCCAAAGTGAACGGAAGTGTTGTTTCAGACATAGAGTCGTCTAACGATTGGTTGAGCTCTTCATTGGATGTAATCTTTTTGGAAACACTCTTCAGGTTCTCGATGTCAGCAAAGCATGAGATCCGACGAAGCGATCGGTTATTGCGCGGCGTTTCGGCCCCTCTTTTAGTGACCAATTGGTAGAAGTGGTCATTGAGTTCCAGTTCGGGCTCTCTTTCGGTGCCAGAAATGCCCGGTTTGTTGACATATGACTCGAAGACATCGAAGAGCTTTTGGTTGTCGTAATCGTTGTGTAATTCACAGTCTTTTCAATCAATTAAATGATAATTAGTTGACATTCAATGCAAAGAGTCATCAATTGATACAAACCATCGATGGAGTGGTCGTTGTCTTCATCCAAATCAATGTCCACATCGAAAGACACTTCCATTGTCTGAGAGTTTGTTTATGTCTTCAAAACAAATGTCTGAATGAGTGAACCATTGGTTAGATTTGGCGCCAAAAGCACTGAACAGGAGATCCAGTGCTGACTCTTGTGGTAAGCGTTTGAATGAATGACTGAAATGAAAGGCATTTCTCACTAATAGTAAGGGATTTGAACACAAAGTGTCGCCAAATGTGAAACAAATCTCACATTTGGTCTCAAATTAGGCAACAATTGAGTGAAGACTGCATTCATTGCTCAAAACGTATTGAAACCACATTTGACTCACGTTTTCAACCATTGATTGCATTATTAATTCATTAATTGATTTTAATTTCAATTTTATTTATTAATTGTTTTTATATTTAATCAAAAATCAGTTAATCTTTGAATCAATTGTTAATTAAAATTGTTTTTTGACTTTCGTTTCAATTCATTGATCACTAATTGGTTTCCGGTATTGAGTGACAGATCCTAACGACACGAAGACATGCCGTCCGATAACAAGAAGAAAAGAGACGCCAAGAAGAAGGAAATGGCGAAACAGAAGGACCAGAAGAAGAGTCTTAAGGACTCTGAGAATGGGGTCAATGGAGAGGAATGTCTGACAAATGGCGACTCTTTGCTCATCACTGAAGAGGAAAAACTGGTTATGTCTTTGGAGAAAGATATGGATCTGAACGCCGAGTCGAGAGCGTGTACTGGAGTGCTGTCAATACACCCGCGTTCACGGGATATCAAAATCGACGGCTTTTCCATCACTTTTCATGGCGTAGAGCTCTTTCAGGACACGAAGGTTGAGCTCAATTGCGGCCGAAGGTATGGTCTCATTGGCCTCAATGGTTGCGGAAAGTCTACACTATTGGCCGCTTTGGGCCGACGGGAGGTTCCCATTCAGGATCACATAGACATCTATTACTTGTCCCGAGAGATGCCTCCGTCGGAGAAGACAGCACTGGAATCGGTTCTCGATGTCGACAAAGAAAGACTTCGTTTGGAAGCGTTGGCCGAAGAGTTGGCTCAATATGAAGACGAGGAAAGTCAGGATCAGTTGATGGATGTCTACGAAAGACTGGACGAAATCGGTGCCGACAAGGCTCTCATGAAAGCGTCGTATATTTTGAATGGTTTGGGATTTACTAAAGAAATGCAAAACAAAAAGACAAAAGACTTTTCCGGCGGTTGGAGAATGAGAATAGCGTTGGCCAGAGCTCTGTACGTCAAACCACATCTACTACTGCTCGACGAACCGACCAATCATTTGGATTTAGACGCCTGTGTTTGGCTCGAAGAGGAACTCAAGTCCTATAAACGGATTTTGGTTTTGATATCCCATTCCCAGGACTTTCTTAACGGTGTTTGCAATCAAATCATTCACATCGACAACAAACAACTCAAGAACTACGGCGGGAATTACGACGCCTTCGTTAAGACTAGGGCTGAGCTCTTGGAGAACCAAATGAAACGTTACAATTGGGAACAGTCACAGATCGCGCACATGAAGGTATGGATTAGTTTTGTTACCATTCAAGTGATGACTAAAAGGCCGAGTTGTAGAGACCCTCACCTCTGGTGTGGTTTCAGTGATCTAACACTCGAAGCGATACTTAAAATCTGATTACAATTTAAAACTCATTTAAATGTCTATAAATTGAATGCAATATTAATAACCCTTTTGTTGTGGTCAGGACTATATCGCCCGTTTCGGTCACGGGAGCGCCAAACTGGCCCGACAGGCACAGAGCAAAGAGAAGACTTTGGGCAAAATGGTTGCCAGCGGTCTGACAGACAAAGTAATGGCCGATAAGACCGTTCAGTTTTACTTCCCGTCTTGTGGTTCAATACCTCCGCCGGTGATTATGGTTCAGAACGTGTCGTTCCGTTATAGTGACGTCACTCCACATATATATAAGAATCTGGATTTCGGTATAGATTTAGATTCAAGAGTAGCATTGGTTGGTCCCAACGGCGCCGGAAAGTCAACTCTTTTGAAATTACTTTGTAATGAATTGGTTCCGACCGATGGTATCGTTAGAATCCATTCCCATCTGAAAATAGCTCGATATCATCAGCACTTACACGAACAGCTGGACCTCGATCTGTCGGCACTCGAGTATATGATGAAATGCTTTCCCGAAGTGAAGGAAAGGGAAGAAATGCGTAAAATCATTGGCAGGTATGGTCTGACAGGTCGGCAGCAGATATGTCCGATAAGACAGTTATCCGATGGCCAGCGCTGTCGTGTTGTGTTTGCATGGCTTGCGTGGCAAACACCACATCTCCTGCTTTTGGACGAACCGACCAATCATTTAGACATTGAAACTATCGATGCTTTGGCCGAAGCTATCAATGACTTCGAGGGCGGTTTGGTTTTGGTTAGCCATGACTTCAGACTTATAAGTCAGGTATAAATCATTCATTCATTGCTTAGTTATCATTGAATTGACCCCTAATTTATGTCTTACTGTCCAAAAGGTGGCACAAGAGATATGGGTTTGTGAAAAGGGAACGACAACCAAATGGAACGGAACTATTCAGACATATAAAGAGGTTTTGAGGAAAAAGGTTTTGAAAAACAATGAAAAACAACTAAAAAATTGATTTGAATTTCAAATAGTTATTAATTTTAATGAAATTATTGTTATTTTATTTATTTCTTAAATGTTTTGCAAATCAATTCAAACTTCAATCAAATTGTGATTAACTTTTGTACGAATTGTACGAAAGGTAAAACTATTTTCATTGAAAATCCTGTGTTTTTCTCAGAATATCCAAAGAATTGGATAAACCGTTGAATAAATGAATAAAATTTTGATTTTTCCGAAAGAAAAGTGATTTTTCTTTTCAGTGTTTCTCTTATTTAAGTAAACCGTAAGTGCTTTCATAAGGTTTGTCCAAAACTCTGGCTTTTATTTGTCATTATTTTCATTTAATCTTTTGATTGTTTTAACACTTCTTTCATTTCTAACAGACATTAGCTGTTCGTATAATCAACTCATTTGTAATGTTTTGCATCAGTGAACAGAATGATCATGTTCAATTATCCAATTGATAATTCATTGCAACAATTATTTCCTAAATTATTAATAAAATCAATCAATTGTTTGAAACAAGTCTTCAATTCAATAACATTTGCGAAACATTGAGACAATTGAAGCAAAAATACTATTATTTAATGATTTGTGGAAAACCTTTAACACAATAATCATTGAAAGCATAACTTATTTAACACTAAAACCATTGCTTTTGGCCTTTAATTGCAAAATATATTTCAATTAAAACTAAATACTTATAAAACTTGTAATGAATTTGAAATAAAAAACAAATTTTTAATTGAATTTTATTTCAAAAATAAAAGCAATTCCGAGAATTTGAGCAAAAATTGCATTTCATTTCTCATTGAATGAAAAGTTTTTGCCATAAAATTAAACAATTTATTCATTTTATTGAAACTTTAAGTTATGTTTAGTTTTTATAAATCTTTAAATGGATTTTAATATTAATATTAATTTATAATTCAAACAATTGAAGGCCAATCCAAGTGTCTTAAGGCCGAGAAAGTGAGACAAATATAGGAACAGTATGTACAGCGCCTGTAGAATCTTCTATCCCACATGCTTTTGCTCAACGACAGGTAAGAGGCCTTGGATCGGATTGGATTAGATTGAACCAAGAGTAAATGATTCAATGAATAAATGACTCAATGAATGAATTCTTGTGTTAAGCCGTCGTCTAATGCATAACGTATTGAACTATATATTAATGTGAAAAGTGGGACGAATTAAGGCCACGACTGACCGCAAAGTAATACTTAATGTTTGTACTAATGCTCTAATTATCCCAACTTTTATCAGTAATTATAACCAAAAGCTGTTTATATCTTACCATCGATTTGGTTCATAATTGGCTTCATTTCAAAAGCCATACTCACAGCCAGAGAACAAGTTTTGCTAAACTTTCTCATAATTTTACGCAACATTTGATTTAATTTATTATTTTATGTGTTTTAAACGAGAAATAAAAATATTTTTTAAATTGTAATATGAATTCAATTTTCAGTTTAGTATTTGTTTTGGGTTTAGTTGTAATCAATACTAAATCAGCTTTTGGTAAGAATTCATTCATTTTTTGCTAATTATAGCCAAAAATAAAATGATTTTTCTTATAATTGTATTGAAATTTCATTTTATTTAAAATGTCGTCAAAAATAACTGTAAATCTGTATTAACTTGAATACAGGTCAGTCCCACTGCCCTCCTGAGGGTGTTTATGCTTACGAGCACCCGAAGGCATGCGATCAGTACTTTTTGTGTACTAACGGCACTCTTACACATGAATTCTGTCCCAACGGATTGGCTCACGCTATCGACGGCGCCGTCTATGGCTTCTGTGCCTACCATTGGAAAGTCGACTGCAAAGACCGAACACTTCGTATGTCTTATGTCTTATATTCTGTTATTAGTCTTAAATTGCTTTATAATCACGTGTTTGAGGATTAAGTCTAAGGATTTGGTCTTAATTGACGACAACTTATATATAATTTCTAGAATTTAATTGATTTGAGTGTTTATTAATAGCGGACCCCATAAGCACCCATGGATGCCCTTGGCAATTCGGTATCTTCAATGAAGACGGTCGCGACGCCTGCAATATATTCTACTCCGAGTGCTTGTGGGGAATACCTGAACGCAAAGAGTGCCAAAAAGGCTTGTTTTATGACGACCGCATCAAAGGGTGCAATTGGCCGGACAAGGTTGGGTGTAATAGTGAAGGCCTGTTAGGATTCCAGTGCCCCACAGAAGACAAAGATAATAAATACTATCCATTCCCCCGATACTTCTATAATAACAATGCTATTATTACTTGTGTCGACAATCTACCCAGACTCATCAACTGCGGTGACGACGAGTTGGTGGACGGAAACTCCCTGACCTGTCAGCCCGTCTACAAAGAAGAGCTGCCAAAGCGTGTGTTGGGTCTCAGATATAATTAAACAAATTCTTAGTTCTGAGAAAATTGACGACAAATTGTCATAAAATCAAATGATTTGTTGAATAAATAGTTTTATTGAAACCCTTTTAAAGTGATTTTGATTTTCGTTTGTTTTAATTGAAAAGCAATTCTCAAAACAATTGAACACTTCATCGGAATTGAAGTAATTATTGTTATTTGTTGTTAGTTTAGTACAAGACTTGGTGTGTGTGTTGTCCTACAAAACAAATTGAATGGAAATTTAAATTTAGTAATAAAACTGCAAATCTTGTCGTAAACATCAAAAGCACTGAAATGTGTTGCAAACCTAGCCTTTTGGCAATCGGTTCGGTAGTCTCTTTAAAGCCAGTTCTAGTCTTCACACTATAGGCTCTTGAAATCTCTCCAATCATACACTTGTTTAGATCAAAAATCTATTGAATCGTATTAAAGTGTCAGTGCGTGACCAGGTATAGGGGCTGTCATTAACTTGTTGGCACCGCTTCCACACTTGGAATACAGTTTGGCCTTAATATCGATAATTCAATTCATTTACTATTCAAACGATTCACTACTTATTCATTCCTTTAATTTATTTTTTCAAAATATTTTATAATAAGAAATGAAAAAATTGAAATTAAATCTAAATTTTGAGTTTTGGGTGTTTTGTTGTTTAGTCTTACTATCTTTTGTGTCCTGTGCTGACGATGATAATGACGGTGAGTTATCCATGATTATTTTACTATATTTCAAATTATTCTAAAGCTTAAAAATGATTCAAGGTCATTTATTTTCTAAAAATATGTATTGAACTGCAAATCCATAACGATATGAAACTTTGGTTTAGTTTTTGTCAATACTTTAAATTTAAACTTTTGTTTAATTAATTTGAAATGCATTTCAAACAATGTTTTGTGAAAATTATAAGAAAATATAAATTCATTTTATCTCTGCTTAAACTTTGATATAGTATATAGTAATTGACATTTTCAGGAAGTTTTAACCATAATAATGATGACAATTCACAGTTTGTTATCTTTTATTGAATTTAAATTAGTTTCTCAGAAACTTCAGGGTTTAGTGTTGTTTAGTATTAAATCAAATCTCATATCAAATGATTTATTTTTCAAATCAACACAAAATCAGTTCATTTTCTATGAAATTTATAATAAGTTTATTCAAATTAAAACTCAATTTTAAATTCAAAACTTTTGAATGGCTTTAAGGAAATGACTTTTTATTAATAATTTATAAGAAATAAAGGAAAGTTAGCCCAAAGTCAACAAAACTGAGCGATCGGTCGGATATAACCAGATTTGGACTCTTCAGGCAATAAATCAATAGTTTTTAAAGTTATAAATAAATTTTGTTTTACAAGTGATTTAAAATTCAAAAACAGTTTTAAAATAAATATTTTTGTTATAACTAAACAAAATTTCAAAACTTGAAAATTGAATGAAATTTATTTGATTATGATGTGAAGGGTCAGTCGATGGAGTACCTTGTATAGATAATGGCAAATTCTATAGGAATCCAAATGCTATTGGTGTAAGAGATTGTGCCAAATACTATTGGTGTCCGCGACAGAAAGTGCTTGAATTCCGGTGCAGTGCTGGCCTTTGGTTTGATATCGACCGACAAATATGTGATTTCAAGTTAAAGATCGATAATTGCGAGAAATCTCACGGTTTGTGATCACAATCAGGAAATCATCAAATGGTTTACAATATTAACCAATTTCTTACTAAATATAGACGTAAGTACTCCTAAACCTCTTCTCGCAACTGAAGAGCCAATCTGCCCGAGTGGTCAACTGTCCTGCGCTGACAGGAAGTGTTACAATAGAGACCTATTCTGTGATGTAATTAAAGATTTTTAAAAATCATTAAATATTTGTTAATAATTATTATTTTAATTTAAGGGACAAATAGATTGCGCCGACGGGTCAGACGAGTCGTGGTGTGACCCCGAGCATGATCCCAACTCTCCTCCCAGATGTGATGCCAGTAACTGCACTCTTCCCGACTGCTTCTGCAGTACTGATGGCACTCTAATTCCGGGTAATCTAAAACCTGAAGAAACGCCACAAATGGTTATTTTGACTTTCGATGACGCGATTAATAACGAAAATTGGGAAATATATCAGAAAATCTTTGCCGCAAACAGGACTAACCCAAACGGCTGTCCCATATCTACCACTTTCTTCTTGAGTCATGAATACACTAACTATAGACACGTCCAGAAGCTATGGAACGACGGGCACGAGATTGCCGTCCATTCCATAACGTGATTATTATTTCAATAATTATTTTAATTTTTATAATAATTGCTTTAAATCTCTTGCAGTCATAAACAGCCTGAGCTCTGGTGGACCTTCAATGCAACGATGGAGGACTGGTTTGACGAGTTTGCAGGTATGGCCAACATTGTCAACAGGTTTGCGGGTATACCTCTTGACGAACTGCGCGGCACAAGAGTTCCCTTTTTGAGGGTCGGATGGAATACACAGTTTATAATGGTTTGGATTTTTGGTTTTATTTTAATAACAATTCATTAAAAAAATTATTTAAAAGATGAAAGAATTTGGATTTCTATACGACTCAAGTATGGTAGCACCAAGGTCTGATCCACCCCTTTGGCCATTTACTCTGGATTACAGAATCCCTCATAAATGTCACGGTTCTCGACAGCGATGTCCATCCCGTTCCTTCCAAGGGATGTGGGAAATGATTATGAATCCATTTGATATAGAGGTACTCTTAAAGCAATAGACATTCATTTGTTAATTGAATTTTTCTTATAAAAGGGTCACATCTGTGCAATGGTTGACAGTTGTCCGACCCATCTCTCTGAGGATGAAATATATGCCATGTTTTTGGATAACTTTAACAGACATTACAAAACAAATAGAGCGCCGTTTGGTCTGTATTTCCACACAATTTGGTTCAAAGAGAAACAAAATTTCAGAATTCTTATGCGATTTATCGATGATTTGATTCAACAGAAAGTAAATCTTTTTTTCAATCATTTTTTATCAAATATCTTATTAACTAATCCTTTAATCCAATGAAAGGACGTATTTTTTGTAACCAACTATCAGGCGATAGAGTGGATGAGAACCCCAACCCCTATATCACAACTGGCAAACTTTGAGCCCTGGAAGTGCAAGAAAGACATTGAACCAAATCTTATAGCCTGTAATCACCCTAAGTCTTGCAAACTGGCCAGTCGTCAGGTCAAAGGAGAAAGATATTTGCACACATGCTTTGACTGCCCAGACGTCTACCCGTGGGTTAAGAATGAGTTCGGATTAGAATTCAAATAGAAATCAATAATACTTTTAATTGTTTTCAACTTTTTTAATATAATATTATTTTCAATCAATTTGTTGTAAAAATAACTTTGATTTCAATCAAAATTTTGTCTCAAATCTGAACTCAACTTAAGATTAATGTTATAAAAAATTAGTCATAAAAACAAAAGTTTTAAATCAAATGCTTATCTTATTTATCGTTAAAATAATTTAAATCCAATCTTGAAATCAATTTTTCATTTAATTATCATTTTTTTGTTTATCAAAAGTGTTGAAACAAATACTGTATTAATAAATGAATGATATATTGAATGAAATTCACGAGAATTTTCAGTGAATTACCGAAGAATTAAATAAAATTTGAATTTCAGTCAAAAATTTTTTACATTTCATTCAAAATTAGACAAAATGTCAGAATTTGTTTCAATTATAATACTTCCGCCGTTTATTCGTTTGACCAAGAACATTCTTCTGGTTCTATTTCTACCAATTTGTTTGTTGCTATTAATCTGTGCCTTATATTCAACTTACTTAACGGTCAAGACATGGGATTGCAAGACAATAACCGATTCCAGAGATCATAATGACAGCACAGGTAGTACTGGTGACTCGAAATGCTATACAATTTTAGATGAATTGAGCAAAAATGTGATGACATTAGTACCTGAGCGCCAAATAATCCTAACCATCAGAACGATATCGTTTTACAATACTTTGTTGACATATCTATCGGCCAGTTGTGCGACACATAAGATGTCTTTATATCCACTGTTTTGGCTCTCATTTGTATCGATAATGAGTTTTTTCACCACTTTTTATGTGATTATATTTTATGGTCCGTTGAGTGGTATTAATAACTTTGAATTACTTCCAATGGTTTTGGGACTTCAGATACCCATCTATTTAGTCGTTCCCATCATTTTGGCCATTGATTTAGTCATATCTGTCTTGTCTTTGAATCTGGTTTTGTATATCAATAGAAACAATGACTGAAATACAGTTCAAATGTGTTTTCAGTTTATTATTAAGCAAAAAATAATTTTCAATAAAAACATTAAAACAGAAATTAATATCAATTGATTTATTGGAAAGTACACTGGTACATCACTTATCAAGGTAAGAAGGAAACATTTGCCCTGGAAGTCTTAATATCGACTTACAATCCAGTGAATCAATGATCAGATAACATAACTTCCCTTATATCCAGCATTTGATCATAATTTGCGGATCAGGTCTTTGGGAACATTTCTGACAGATATGCAGACAATACTAAACGCAATGATTCCCACACTTATACACGTTATCTCTATATAAAGGAAATATGAGGGATGTGCTGGGATTAACTGACCAAGGAAGACTGGCAGAACAATAAAGATTATATTATAAGCTCCTATGAATAGACCCCCGACTCTATCCGTCACTTCTATATATTGACCCACATATGAAAACATAACATTTATTAACGATGAATAACCCAATCCTATTATACTAGCACTGGTCCACAACAGATCCAATTGATCTTGGCCAAATATTTGAAATAAAAGACCAAAGAAAACGAGGAATAGTCGG
>JAQGAT010001863.1:0-11055 GCA_034687845.1 Pantelozetes paolii
TTTTGGTTTTGAGGTTTAGTTAAAATTAAGGGTTAGTTAAAGCTAACGGTTGTTAAAATTAACGGTCTTGTGCTGTATATTAGAATCTGCTGGATACTATCATGACAAATTCAGGAGTTGTGAAATGTCATGTGAATGAAACACATATTTTACTAAATGTGTCAAAAACTGATGAGAAAAGTGTTTAAAAGTTTATTAAATGTGTTTTATATATACATATCTTAATTAAATAAATATACAGCACATTTAGAACTGTTTATTTGAACAAGTTCATTTATTAGTTATAATTTACTGTACCGGATATGAACTGATGGCTAATGAAATGATAATAATAAACTTTATTTAAGAAATAATTAACATTGATCACTTTTATTATAAAATAAGTTAATTTACAATCCTTTTCTGTGATATTAGTTATATTGAGCTTAATTTTAATTTTAATACAAATTCATCAATTTAAAATTATTTAAAATTTAACCATGCTGAAATTGTCAATATAACCCTATTTCAATTAATTAAAATTTTGAAATGAATTTATAATTGGTCCTTTTATATTAAATTAATATTTAGTTGAGAGTTATTTATACCCCTTATAATTGATTTTAAGGGGAATTTAAATTAATTCAACACCAATTGAAAATAATTAACAGAATATTCTGGTACAAAAAACTTTCCTTTGCAAACGTGGACGTCATTTATGACTGGTATTAAACCCAATAACCTTTTCCTCGTTGTCATGGAAACCAAACAATTGTTTATTTATTTTTTAAAAAAACTTTTCACTCAATAAATGATTAAAAAATTTGTTTTTGCTTTCAATTTGTTATCAATTTTTGTGATTAATGTCAGAAACAAACAGTCGTTTAGTGTTTGAGTCAATACCTCAACCAAACTGTGCCTCAAATTGTGGTAAACATTGATTCAAACGATTAAAACATTATTTAATTAGTTGTCAATTGTTTTCACAATTAATTTCATACTTTTAGTGATCAATGAAATTGTGATAAAAGCACCGGAAGTTCAGCAGACAATTGATCCAACGGTGCAGACAATTACTGAAGACATCGGTGATCTTGTCCGCAGATGTGCTCCACCGCTGAAGAAGAAGACATATAAAGGTCTGAATTTGTTGTCTATTTGAAAGTAAACTCAATTTTGGTTTGTTTTTCATCTGAAGTGAAGGGCCGGAGAGGAAAGGGTCGACCGAAGAAGAAGTTAGTCATTGATAGCAAAAAATTGAGATTAGGTTTGAATTCAATAATAGTTTTCAATGTTTTCATTAAATTTGTATTATTTTTATAACTTAAGAGAAAATAAGACAAATAAAGGTCAAAAAACAGGGAATCAAAGCATTGAATAACAAAATGAGTGCCAAAACCTCTGTTCCCAACAATACTTCACTTCAATCGCCGACAAAGTTAACACAATCTGCACTTAATTACTCCATTAGTGGTGAAGCCGTTGACAGCAGTGGTTGCCATCAATTATCTAATGATATGACAACTGATAAGCGATTCAATCATTTAAATGAAACTCCGGTTAAGACTTCAGTGAAGAAAAGCACTCCTTTGAAGACAAATGACAAACAATTTGAATGCCCGGACTGTCACCGCATATACCATAACAAGCAGTCATTTAAAGGACATTTGAAGCAAAACCACAACAAATCACTTCTTGAGTGCCATTTATGTGATTACATGACATTCAAGAACAAGGATTACATTCACCACAAGTCGTTGCACTCCGTCTTTATATGTCATTTCCAGGGCTGTGACCAAACATTTACCTTAAGATCACAATTGAATGAGCACTTAATGACTCATCCCGAGGGCAGGCCTTACAAGTGCTCCGTCAAGGGGTGTGAGAAAAGATTTAAGAGTAAGAGAGATGTTGCCTTTCATATAGCCACACATTCAACTGCCCGGCCATTCAAGTGCCCAATTAGTGGCTGTGATAAGAGATTTAAAACTCAGAAAACACTGTCAGACCACATGAGAAATCCAAATTTGCATAAAACCAACGGCGCCTCAGATTATAGCGATTTTGAGCACAGCTTCACTTCAGCGGAAAGTGTGGAACAAGAGGTCAGCTCTGAAGAGAGCTCTGAGTTTGAAGAGAGCTCTGAGTCCGAAGAGGAGCTGTTTGTTTGTAAGTGGAATGGCTGTACATTCCATACCGATGATCAACGGGCGCTCAGCACACACACCAAACACACTCACATCAATCACAGGCCATTCAAGTGCTATGAAACTGATTGCAAACATTCCTACATTTCAGAGCTACAGTTGGAAAGACATCTTCGGGACAGTCATTCCCTAACCCGTTATAAATCCGGTAAAGAGTTTCATAAAGTGTTTTATTAAGTTAAGGGAACAGGCGTTCAGTCTATCCATCATTTCATACCAATTGACAACAAATACCTCTCAAATCAATACTTTTTTTGTTAAACTCTTTGAAAATATAGTATTTTTTACATCTTTTTTGATATTTTGTTAATTAAAATCAGTTTTGCATTAATTGTTAACCAAAACTCAACTCATATTTAACCCCAATTTAGCCCCTGATTAGACCATAATTAGCACCTGATTTGACGACAAAAATAATGTTTCAAATGCTTAGACAAATGTTTCACTAATTGCCTAAAAGATTGTGATTTTCATCACTTAATGTGATTTTAATTGTATTTAAAGTTAAATAAAGACTTATTTTTGGAAACACTTTTGTTTACGTACTTTTTGTACAGCGCTTTGTAATCTAATTTTTTCTTTGTTTTTGATTTGTTGTCACAAAAATCGTTTGTATTTTTGCATTGATTTTCACCTTTTTTGGCGAAATTTTCAATTGAATTGCAATTAAATTGCATTTAATTAACAATTGATTTGTGTTTTTGAGTACAAAAACTGTTGTGAAAAATGTGTGAACTATTAGTTAACGATATTTTTGATGACATGAGAGAAGAAAACAAAACACTTTTAAATGATTTATGTTTTGAACGAAATTTGAATCAAATTTTAGATAATATAAGAAATTATTCATTAGTTTTGATAAACAGCTGTAAATGTGAGACAAATCTGGATTTAAAACACATTTTAAATGCATTGAACGACAAATACATTGAAAGCAAAGCAATTGAATGCCATTTAAAGTCATCGCAAACACCACTAAACTCTGAATCACTTTCTGGTAAGCAATGAATCAATTGTTGTATTAATTGTTGTTTTAATTGTCTTTCAATTCATTGTATAATTAGTTTTACAAACCTCTCAATCATTGGCCAAAACTAGTCCTCAGTCGGGAAGTCACTCATCGGTTCCCATCTCTTGTAAGATAACATTGAAATACTAACCAATCGTTAGATTCATGTCTTCATTGATTGGTGTTTTCAGTTGATTCCCACCCAAGAAGTGATGGACCGGAAGGGGAGGAAAGGGTTTTGAGGAGAAAAACACAATTGAATTGTAATTAAACATTAAATTGAATTTATTTTTAAAGTGTTTCTGAATATTTTTCTCCAAAACTTTCAGATAAGACAAACCCCCTTAAAGGAAGGGTAAAGAAAGCAAAGACAAAGATTATCCCTAACCCGACCTCTAATACAATTCCTATATCAGGTATTGAACGAAAGGGAAAGGGTTTTCACGGAAAAACACTGAAATGTAATTTCACTAAAATCTAATTAACACTTAAATAATCGGAATCTTTTTTCTTTAGCCCTTTTTAGACGACAAAGGATACCATCGTTGAGAAAGAGTGAGAGAGAGAAAGCACTACAGAATCCGAGCACTAATAAAGGGGCGGAAATAGTGGCCACTATTGAAGACATTCCTATAATTAAACGTAATATCAGTCACAATTCATTTGAATACGAGTGTATTGAGTGCAAAGTGTCCCTCAACACCAACCTGTGCCTTAAAAAGCATTTGTCGACCATTCATAAGATACCGATGTTTGAGTGCGAGCATTGTAAGTGGAAAGGGTATAACAATCGAGACGTTTTTTATCACAATAAAAAGTATCATAAAGTGCTCACAAAACAGATGGAATCAAAAGTCATTGAGTTCTTGTGCTGTAAATCATGTGATTATAAGACTGAATACAAGCGCTCTTTAGCACTGCATCAGAGGATCCATACAATGGACAGTTATATTGAGACTCCTTTGGAGAGTGATATTGAGTGTCAGATTCAGTGCTGCTTTTGTGACCAAATGTTTAGTAATGTTTCAGAGCTTGAAAAACACAGAAATAGTTATCATTTCAATGGTTTTGATCCCAACTTTGATTCAAACTTCGGCACAAGTATTGAACCAAATGTTAACATAAAACAGGAATTCATAGCCGAAGCCGATGGACAGGACTTCGGCTTTCCATACGGTAGTAGTGATTGTTTGCTTATGTGTCGTGTCTTTGGTTAACATTTTTTTCAACACTTATTTCAGATTTGAATCAAATGTTTGAAAACCACATAAAAGAGGAACCGATTGACGACAATAGCAATCAATTCAACGACTCTGTGGCCAAACCTCTGTCCGAGAGTAGGACTAAATTCAGGCTAATTTCAGAGTACTTTAAGCCGAAGGGGAGTCAATAATAAACTCCTATTTTCACCTGATTTTTAACTTTTAAATTGTTTTTAAACCCTTTTTATTGAATAAAATGTTTTTTGAACGTAAATTATGTCTAAATATCTGTTTCTATGGAAACGTTTGTGAAAAACGCTTTTTGTTTACAATTTATTCAAACGTTTAGTGTTTTTCACATTTAATTGCAATTAAATTTGTGTTTAATTAACAATTGATTTGTGTTTTTGAGTGCAAAAACTGTTGTGAAAAATGTGTGAACTATTAGTTAACGATATTTTTGATGACTTGAGTGAAGAAAACAAAAGACTTTTCACTGAATTATGTTTTGAACAAAAATTGAATAAAATTTTAGATATTATAAGAAATTATTCATTAGTTTTGATAAATGACTGCAAATGTGAGACAAATCTGGATTTGAAACACAATTTAAATGAAATGAACGACAAATACATCACATGTTTGGCTAAATATAAGATTTCAATCACCGGTGAAGTGAAGAGTAAACCAAATGATGTGTCAATTGATGTGAAGTCTGAGATAATTACACCAATCGATGGCCAAAACGATGACTTGTTTTGCGGTAAAAATCAATTGATTTTTGGATATTATTAATGACTTTCTCATTAAACCTCTTCAGGAGTTAAGAGCGATGAAAGTGTTGTCAAAAGTAGTGGCGATTTTGCGCCAAATCACTCATCAATTGATCCAAAAGTGATACCCATTTGCGATGAATGTGAAGAAGTGTTTGAATCGGAAACAGATCTGGAATTACATGTGAATAGTGTCCACAAAAGTGGCCAACAATTGGAGTGCAATCAATGTCAGCAACGGTTTGATTCACCACTGGATCTCCAAATACACGTCAATCGCGTCCATCAAAACATGTCTTCATATGTTTGTCATGAGTGCCGACAAGTGTTTGACAACAGAGACGTCTTTTTACAGCATTTGACACAAAGTCATACATTTGTTGCCAATAATTATGATTCAAATCAAACCGAAAGTTGTGACCAAAAGCCTGACTTATATTTAGGTATTGTTTGAATTGTTTTTTTGGCCGAAAAGCTAATTGTTTTGTATTTTTATAGTCAAACCAAAGACCACTTCACCGAAGATCTACACAAACGGGTTGAGCCCTAAATCAGGTGATTGTTTGCAAACACTAATCAAAGATTGAATTCAATTATCATTTAAATGAAAAAATATTTATATTTTATTTTCCAAAGGATTGATAGCAAAGCAAACGGCGGACAGTTCTGTCCTCAAAAGGGGAAGGGGTCGACCCAAGGGTTCACTCAAAAGGGCGGTGAGTATTGAGCCAATAGACTACAAGAATATGTGTGCGTCGAACCATAAATCAGGTGATTGTTTGCAAACACTAATCAAATATTGAATTCAATTATCATTTAAATGAAAAATAGTTATATTTTTATCCAAAGGATGGAAAGCAAAGAAAACGGCGGACAGTTCTGTCCACAAAAGGGGAAGGGGTCGACCCCGCAAGGGTTCACTCACAAGGGCGGTGAGTGTTGAGCCAATAGACAACAAGAATATGTGTGAATCGGACCTTAAATCAGGTGATTGTTTGCAAACACTAATCAAAAATTGAATTCAATTATCATTTAAATGAAAAAATATTTATATTTTATTTTCCAAAGGATTGACAGCAAAGCAAACGGCGGACAGTCCTGTCCGCAAAAGGGGTCGACCCAAGGGTTCACTCAAAAGGGTGGTGAGTGTTGAGCCGTTGGACAATAAGAATATGTGTGAATCGGACTCTAAATCGGGTGAAGGAATGACTTTAATCACAGAACTGTTATACAAATCCAATCCTTCGACCAAAAACTCCACTCTTTTGGCGATCAATGAAAGCAATTCAGTGAACAATACGTCTGAATGTCTGAAATCCTTTTCGTCGGACATCAGACTTCAACCAAACGTAAATAATTACCACAAAAAAGCCAAACCCTATGTCTGTACCCAATGTTTGAATTGTTTCCAAACAAACTATCAACTACTTGAGCATTTGTCGAGTGCTCACAACACGCCTTCATTTAAGTGCCATTTATGTAGTTATAAGTCAACGCAAAAGCATTCCCTATATCTACACCTGGCCTCACACTCCACCTCAAAGTTCATTTGTTACTGTTGTGGCCATACCTTTAAAACGCTTGAAAGACGAGCACAACATATGAAACAAAAACATAAATCAAATGCCGCTGTAAAACAACCCTTAAAAAGGGGCAGAAAACCTAAAAATGCTGTCAAACAGGTTCTGACCAATGCCTGCGAATGGCCCGGATGTGGCCAAACGTTTAATACAACGATAGATCTCATTCACCATAAGAGAAAGCACAAGCTATGGGAGAATAAGTTTGTCTGTCGTTGGAGTGGCTGTACATTCAGTACCGATACATTCGCTAAACTCAATGTACACAAGACTTTGCACACAATGTATAAGAGATTCAAATGTGAGGAAAGTGGTTGTAATGAGGGCTTTATATCACAGTTACAACTGGAACGGCATATCAATGACAATCATTAAACCAATTCTTTCCTTTCAATCAATTTTTGAATCACTCTTTTCAACGATATATTCAATGTTTCAATGATTTTGTGTTCAAATATTAATTTACTTTTTTCCCCCTTTGGTCGCAATATTTACAAAACCATTGACTTTAAGCGCAGACTATTAATTGGTTTTGTGTTTTTGATTACACTTTAATTGCAATTAATTTTCAATTCAATTGTAAATTCATTTGATTTTCAAATAAAAATAGTTTTGTTTTTCAGCGAAAACTTTGTTTCAATTAATTGTTGTCGTAATTAATGGACACTTAAAATGAGATTTGAATGAAAAAAATGTAAACAAAAAGTGATTTTTGTTTTGAATTTGTGTTTTATTTTTGATTTTGTTTTTGAAATTGAAATTAATTTTAATCTTTAATCAAATCTATTGTAAAATGTCTTCACATTTAAGTGATTTCAGTGAAGACTACAAAACAGTTTTAAGTGATTTGTCTTTTGAGAGAAATGTTAACAAACTTTTGTCAGACATTAAAAACATTTCAATAGTTTTGTCCAAAACTTGTAATTGTATTCAAAATAAGGAGAAAATTGTTTTATTAAATGATTTAATGAATGAATACTTGCTTTTAATGGACAGTAAGTCAGGGGTCACTCAAAACACATCACAAACCCAAAGGACCACCGCTTCCGAGGAATCGGCAGATATTTTGTCCACTAATGAGAGACCAAAACAACTGAAGACCAAATCAATTGATGACAACATAAGTGTTAATTCAAGTGAAGGATCAGATGAAGTGATAACACCATTGAAACGGAAGACAATCTCTGCTCCGATGACTACCAATGCTATCATTGGATTGAAAACTACCATTACTTCAGTTGAGCCTAAGATTACCAGTGCTTTGGCTGTACGTAAGATAACCAGTGCTCCCGTTGAGGATAAGCTGACCACTGCTACGGTGCTACGAAAGACTGTTAGTACTCCAGTAGTTGCGGTGAACACCAGTGCTCTAAAACAAGGATTAAGTGCACAGTTGGCTCCGAAACTTATATTCATTGCAGGAAATCAATCAAAAGCTGTTAAACAACAAAACTGTTCCCAAAATCAGACGATTTTAATCAAATGCTTTGACTCTAAGACTGGCCTCCAATTGCACTACCGGTGCGCTGCAGAGGGCTGTGAGTTCACCACAAGAGAAAAGCAATTACTCATTAGACACAACTTAACCACTCATAACAGCAAACCCATTGTTATAGACATCAATCCAACCCCTGTTTCCAACCCTCCCTTACAATCAAAGACTTTGAACAACAGAGGAATGGATACTAAAAGTGAAGACAACTCTGAAGACAAAGTAATTAAATGCGAGTGCGGTTGGCATCGGTGTGGGTATAAGGCCTGTGGTTTTAAAGCAAAGAACAGAAGCGCTGTTAAGCAACACCAGAGCTATAAGCACAGGGATAAGCAGCAAGAGTTCACATTCAAGTGCACTCTCACGGCCTGTAATAAACTCTTTCAAAGCTTGGATTCATTGCGTAGACACCAGTTGTCTATACATCCCGAGAGGTTCCCAAGCATTGAATGGATTGAGTGCTCAAAAGCCGACTGCGCTTTCAAGACTAAAGTGAGGGAACGGATGGCAACGCATACACAACAACACAACCCAACCTTTGTCTGCGAAAAGTGTGACAAACGGTATATCAATAAACGAGACCTTCGAAGGCATATGAAGACACATAAGGACTGCTATTATCCCTGTCCTCAGTGCCAGAAAATATTTTTGACCAAAAGCACACTCTCAGAGCACATGGGGTCACACAATGAGAGGGAAGTTGTCTGCGATTTGTGTAACAAGTCGTTCAAAAGTGATCTCAGACTCCGAGTCCACGTCCGCAATATGCACGACAAGAGTTACGTGAAGCCCGTGGCCTGTATTTGGCCGGAATGTGAGCGCCGGTTCCACAACCAGACGCTTATGAGAGAGCACTTGAACACACACTCCGGCGCCACTCCTCACGAGTGCAAAGAGTGTGGCCTTAAGTTCAAGACATTGAGTGAAAGACATCAACATATGGTCAATAAGCACAAGGAGTTGAGGTTTCGGTGCGATTGGCCTCAGTGTGAGTACAGAGTGTCGATTATGAGTCGACTGAAGAAACACATGAAAACACATTTGAGGACTGAGTGACCGCACCTGTAGTTCCGATCAACATATCGTCAAATGTTTATTACCAACTGATCCTCTAATTGAAGGGAACGGTAGCCAAAACTCGTGTCAATTCTTACTCATAATTACCATAAAAATTGTTTAAAACCTTTTGAATGAATGTTTTGTTTCCCTTAAGTTTTGATTTGATTTTATAACCCCTTTCTTGAGAGACACTGACCTTTAGTGTCAATACTTGTCTTCAATTTGAGTTCAAAATCAATTCATTTATCAATTATTTCATTAATATTTCGTTCATTTGTTTCATAACTTAATTGAAAGTCAATCCAAAGGAGTCTTCAGTTATTTTTGTGTATCGTTTGTCTCATTGATTGAATTGATGTTAAAATAAAACAGAGTTTAATCACATTTGAAATGAAATAATAAAAGAAATGAATAAAAAGTTTAACAAAAATAAAGATTTAGAAAAACATAACAAACTTTTTATTGAATTTGAAATTCACTTGAGTTTAAAATATCATTAGTTTTTGTCAATGAATTGATGTTTTTATTAAATGCTTATAAAACTACCACTCATTGAGTAAAAGTAAAGATTGAAAACTTAAATTCATTTCTGAATTGATTTATCATTACTTTTATATAATCATTGCTTTCAATGCCTTTGAAATCAACTATTGTTAGAGATATTCAGATATTTTAGAGAAAAAGTGTCAATAATTTTGTAAATTTTGTTTTCAATAATCAAAACAATGGAAAACAATATCAATAAAAATGTTTTGTCAAAAAAATATAAACTATTTTTGACTCTTGTTATTTGTATTTGTAGTTTCATCATGGTAAATATTAATTCAATTATTGATAAAAGGTAAACAAAATGTAATTTATTTATGACTGCATTAAAGCAAACGATTGGTGGCATCGGTGGTCCAACTCTTCTTGACCTGCAGTTAATCTATAAGACATCTTATAGTAAAATATCGGATAAACTATCTGTCACCAATGCTGCCAACCTTGTTGGAACTATCGGTAAATATAATTAATCATGATATTTTTAATTAATGTGAATTATTCTAGAAGTTCATTAAAATATTAAATGCATGCTAATTATAAGTGCCCAAGTTCTGCCAACTCAGGGGGGATAGGGTAGAAAATGACGGAAATATATACACCCAAGTTAACTTTTGTAATATTATTATACCCTAAACTCTTTAAAACTTAAAACCATTTCTCCAATAATAATGGTTTGAGCATAATGATATATGACCCTGGGAAGTTATAAAGGTTTTATACAGTAAACATTTTCAATTTGAAACCTTTAACTTAATTTCTCCCTGTACGCAAACCTGTGCCCAATGAATACATGTGCCCTGTGTACAATGCGTACGTACACATACAGTAGTTATTATTTTAGACAAAGCAGGGGTTAATTTTAATAAATATTTTTATAACCCTTAACTACACATTAACAAAGAGTCAAAAGTTTTACATCACTAGAAATGTTTGATATATTTGTTGGTATTTTATAAATATTGATACTATTCAGGATAATATAGAAATAATGTTCCCTATCATTTTAACTTACCTTGTGTATGACTATAATTATTAAATACTGTATCCTAATTGTTTTTAATTTTTAGTTGGATTAGCATTTGATGGATTCAACAAACAGTTGACATACATGTGCTTTATGTTAATCCTTGGGATAACTATGGGTTTAACCACATATTTACCGTCGATTGACATCTTGTATATCGATTACGCTATCAATGGATTTGCGT
>JAQGAT010001864.1:0-11055 GCA_034687845.1 Pantelozetes paolii
TTGAGACACAATTATATCGAGAGTTGATCTCAAGATGTGAATCGTTTTGAACGGAATTTATTTGCAAATGAGTTAAAGGTTTTCAATAACTGTTAGGTTAGAGACAACTAAACAACAACTGATCCAAAACACAGATACTTTTGCTATTACATCAATCTCTGAAGGAAAGGTGGGTTTAATGCCTGCGCCGTCCTTTCATAGCAACCATTGGTGTCTGATTTGCAACAGACTCTACCATTGGATGTACTCTCAAACACATCACAACTGACGGGAATTCTTAGCGAACAGACTGTAGGGACGGTTGGGTTGTCATCATTTGAGTGTTATTAGAGAGCACTGTTCAGTGGGTCTGTTGGTGATTGTGAGGGCCTTAAGAGATATCAGTTCTGGATTTACCGCGTATTCATTGGTATCAATGGATTTTCTTGGTCTGTTTAGTTTCACCTTTCCTTTCATATCTACGAATACCAATTGTTTGTCGTTTGCATAAAGTATGGGCACTGGGGGTCAGACCGATCACTCCCGCATTGAGCACTTGTCAAACAGATGTATTGGCATTTAAAAGGAGACAATAGTTTTTCTGCGCCTAAGAATCATAAGAAAGTTTAAACCAAAGCTTTTTTAGGCCCTAATAGTAGCCCTACTTTGACAACGAGAGCACAAGTATTGTCTAGCATTGTGTGCAGTGAACAGGCATTGAGTTTAGGGTCCTTTTTGACCGATCAATGAGTGTATGGGAAGAAATGGCGATCCATTGCTATGAGAAGAAAAGGTCTTTTGTTATCATGTATTGTAAATACAATATCTTTAGTCGTGACAAATGACGTCTACAAAAGTCCGGAAAGAAGGACCTTTCACATTCAAATCGCATGTTCCTGTGTTAGGGCATAAACACAATTTTAACATAACAATTGAAGTTATAAAGTTGCTTTTACTCCTCCTCTACCAATTCCAGTGTCCTTTTGTTAGCACAACAATAGTTTGGATTATATTTTTCAATAAGAAAACTGAAAATTCATTGATATTTCATATTATTGTGAAATAAATACAACAAAAAAAGTTGAATAATATTTGAGTGGAAAGTGAATGCGAACTAAATTTTTAGGCATTTCTTCGCCAAAAATGATTCCCTTTTTCATCAAACACTGTATTAGTCTTTGAAAATGTTGTTAAGCATTGAAACGCATAGTTTTGTCACTCTTTTCTACTGCTATCGTATGTCTGCAGAGCCATTGAAAGCGGATTTAATCTGTGATTATTTAAAACCTGATCCAATAGTTGTCTAACAGTGCTAGTCATACAGTGTGCTCAACAATGAATGTGAGTTTCTCTTCACTGTAATAGTCTTATGCAATAAACTTAAACACAATTGTAAGGCATATAAGAGTTATTACTTTTTCTGCTATCAAAATAAATCCAAAAATAATATGAATATAAAAATAATAATTATTTTTTCAATTTCTGGTGTTTTTGTTATTATTATTCAAAATTCAATACTTATTTATTGAGTTTGTTTAAGAAGTCGCGAGTCGTCTGGTGCTAGTGTTAAATGCCCAGGGTGTGTTTTTGCACAATTGTTTTCGTTTGTATTCATTTGAAGTATTTATGCTTTTTTTGAGTTTAAAATTTATTGCAATTTTTTAAAAATTAAATAAACGTTTAAAAAGTTCAAACATATAAATAAAATTGACAAAAATGACATTGTACATCTAATGTGTATAATGGCGTTTTTATAAGGGGACGGGTTGGTTATCCCCTGATCACAAAAGTGAAGCCAATACTGTATATAATATTGTATGTGTAGAGTGAACTGAGTTATGAATCTGTCTATTGATTGCATGTAATGTCTGTTTATTGTGTTCACTAACTATAGAGGCTTTAGAGTAGAAAAGAGGTGTTTTTGCGCTCGATATCACTTGGAGTGGATGTTATGCTGTTATCTGTGGTCTTCCAAACGCTGATTCGGATGATCTGCTCAACTCTACTCACTCTACTTAACAATACCAGTGCTCTCTTATAGCACTGTTAGCACTGGATTTTCAAATTGGGAGATAACACTGTTCACCAAAGCCTTCGCCACAAATATAAGAGAATCTCATTGAATGAGAAAAGAGGATCACTTTATACAGTGAAGAATAGACGGGCGGACCGGCCGTCCACTACATTCACACACACAGACTATTATAAGTTATATATGTGTTTGGGATATGTGGACACAAAAAGAGTGAGCTGTGAAGCACAGCAAAGCCCAGAATATATCGCATTGTTTGCGGTTTTCTTTTGTTGCACTGCTATTGAAAGTAAAGTTAAGTTAACTCAACAAAAGCCTATTTTCTTTTGCCTGCATTGCACTGTTAGATGTGTCAGTGCTTTCATTGACACCTTTGCTTTGAACGCATAGACAACATATATAAAACACACCATTTTCTCGATCACACCATTCCTTTCATTCATTGTTCTATTTGTGCGATTCGATGCCTGTGCTCTCTCCCCACACACACAGAGCACAGGCATGTGTATAGTCAGACATCCAACTGCACTAACATTTACAAAATATGAGTAGAAATACTGACAAAAAATGTTTGTGCTATGAATACACACCCGATTCATGTCTTCGCACTGTTATTGCATTCAATTTAAAAGAATAGGAGATGTGATGGGCTGTGCTCTGGACTGTCGCCTCTGCTCTGGGCTTATGTCTCACACATATAAGACATTTGTAAGTCTTTTGATTCAACTCATAAATAATCTAAAGATGAGACACAATATACACAGCAAAAGGAAAGGCATCTTTGGTGGCGGTCTATCCCCACAAAACATGAACTCTTGTGTTAATATTGAATGCATTGAAAAGAGTCTGTAATTACTATTACTTTTATTTATGATATTAACACAAAACATACGTTTCGTTACATATTGTGCTAATGAATGGTTAGATGTTTGGGCTGTTTGTGTACTATTCCTATTCATCCAACTGTGCATTGAAGCGAACAATTGGTTTTTTGAGCCCAAAACCTATGAAAAGTAGTTATCATTTAATCAAAAGTCGAAAATTTAAAGCAAAATTCTTGACGTCTAGTCATAACGTATAACAAAATCCAACGATTGCTTAGTTTTGTGACAAATAAAGAAATATCGCGTCTCTGCTCGCATGTGATATTAAAAGAGGAACGGGTGGTAAAATGCATCAGGGACAGGGATGTGCAGCACTGTTGACCCTAAAGAGCAACTCAATTGAGAATTGATTTGAATTTTACTTAATTTAAAATTATATTAATATTAATGTAAAAAATATTATCATTAAATCAATTGTCGTATTTTCTAAGGGGGCTATAATTAAATGTCTGGTTTGTAATGTAAAAGATAACCACCCCTGCACCCTTGCGTATCTTTGCCAATATACACTGTGCATTGGGCACTGGTATCTGTCGACTGGTCGTATATATGCCTTAATCCTCTTATAGCGCTCATTCATTACTCTTATGACCGCATATCGTATACTCAACTACACTATTAACTATGATTGGGTGCTATTTGGGTGTTGAGGACAGGCATCAATAAATTTATAATTTGATGGTCTTATAAAAGAGAAGTGAAGCCTAAGATTGAACCCTAGGATGGGATCGATATATTTGACACAACAATTCAATTGCTTTCCTCTCTTCCCAAATATAATGGTGTTTTGGGTGATAACCCCTAATAGAGAGCATTCATTAGCACTCATATCAATAACTAAAATAATATAAGTCATTGAATATCACAACAACTGAAGGCATAACTCATTATAACTACAATAATGACCACAATATCCAAAACTGTTCATAAAATTTGATTAATTTTTTCCCCAAAGCAGTGAATGAGTGAATGAGTGGACAATCACTTCACTTATGAGAAACTGTTTTTGCAATCAATCGGTAATAACATTAATAAATTAGTTTTGTGTGCAAACCAGTGGTGCGAATGGGAATTGACTATCAATTCATGTTTTTATTATACATAGCACTCATCAGTGTTGCACTCAATCAATATAGTCGACCATTGCTATTGTCGGGTGACTTCAATTGCAGTCAATACTAGACTACAGGTGTTATTCAATTATATAATATAATAAAAAGAGTAAAATATTTAGCACTGAATAACTGGTTTGCAATTCAGATGTGTTTGAGTGAATAAAAATTCAAATCAATTGCTTATGAATTTGTTTTTAATCATTAAATTTGACACAAGTTTTGAGTAATTTATTTAAAATATTATTTCAATAACTGATTCATAATTTTAGATATCCTTGGTTAAGTCTGGCAGCATTTTAAAATTTATTAACCACCAGGTGTTAAAAATAAGATAGGTAATAAAAATTCTTTAGTGTTCAATTAGGGTGAACATTGAAAATGTAAGTCTAAACCCCCTGTCGTTTGTGTTGCGCTTAAATTCTGTGACTTATTGTTAATATTTTTGAATTTATTGCTGAAGAAAACAAAATTCAATATTTTTTTGATTTGATTTTCAATAAACACTAATATTCTGTTTGTCTGATACCAGTGCCGACAAAATAATTAATTGTCGAGACCTTGATTTACACCCCTTTTTAGCTCTGGACCATTTCCAAATTTGATTAATACTGTTATTGTGTCTATTATAGTGTCTGGAATTAATTTACACTTTCTTCCATACCATACCCCTTATAACCCTTACACTCCTTTATTGCATTGTATTTATATTTGTTTTTATTTTAAATTTAATTTTCATTTCAAAAAACAATTTTCAACAAAATATATAAACAATTTGCGGGAAAATTGGTTTAACTTTGAATTCACTTAAAAAATAAATTTTCAAGAATTGATATCTCAGTAAAAAATTTCTGTCAAAATCAATGTGTGTTATTTGAAGAGTGCAAATCATCCCTGGGTTTGGTTACGATGGGCTGTTCATCATGTCTTCATATTTGTATTTGTCAATAGACAGACGCAAAGCAATTTCAGACAGGAATGCTATGGAAGACAAAAAATAATAGCAATAGTAGTAATGGTTTTGTGTTTTTATGAAAGTAATTGTTGTTTGAATTGAAACGAATCTGATTTGAAGGAGAAATTGTTTGTTTGAAATGGGATGATCAAGATCACATAAGCCAACGATCGCTTAAAGTGTTTTCATATTTTTCAACAGTTGTCTTCCATGAGGTTTAGTGGTCCGAACCACTGGTGCGGAGCCGTTAATGTGGTTTTTATAAGTGCATTATATCGCACATCAAATACAATTGGCTTATGGTTTACCACAAAAATGAAACAAAAGTCACTCTTTTCTTAACCAAACAAACCCAAGAGCACAGTCGGGTTGAATGAAATCGTCACACGATATCTACCTCTGGATATATTCCACACTTCGGTTGACGGCCAGAGATTGTAAATAAGGTTTTTTGTAGTAATGATAATATTATTTAGACTTCAATTCACACCCATTTCTCTCATCGCACATACACTTCAATTAGCGGCTACTGAGCCGTAGTTTTGCTTAAAATAAAGGCTAAAATAAAATATAAAAAAACTAAACAAAAAAAGTGATCAAAAAGTCGTGTCTTTTATTTTAATTCATTTCTGATATCCACAGAAAAGTTAGTTTTATTTTATTTATTAATTTCTCAAACACTATAATTTGTATCTGTCCTCCCTCTCCTCCCTGTCCTTCTACTATACTCATCACTGGTATTGTTTGTTCTTCAGTGCAATAACTGATGTCTGTAATTGTCTGTGCAATAAAGCGATGGCAAAGGCAATGACAAACATGTCTTTGTTTTGTTATCACATATTCTCCACAAACACAATATTTTTCTGTAAAAAAGGATAGAAATTGATATTTATTTCCAAAACTATTATAACAGTAGAGAAAAGGGGATATATCTTGAAGTTATGAATAGGATATTGTCGTGAAGTCTTCTTTGCTTGAGTGCACTGTAATAATTGTTTAGTGAGCTAACACTGTGTGTGCTATATGTGTGTGTGGTGTGTGTGCCTGTGCAGTATGCCTGTGCCAACTCGATTATTTGAACAACTTTATTAAAATTCATCCCAAGAGAGGATCTCTGGTGTTGTATAGCAATACTATAGCAATAACTGTTGGCTATAGTATTGCTTTAGTATTGGTTTAGGCCTTACTCTCTGACAAAATAGCCTCCAGAAAGAGGAATAACAAAAACCAACCATCGATTTCATTGTTTGCACTCTCTCTCACTATCCAAGTGATATCACTGTGCTATACATAGAGACGGGTATTGGATGTTAGAGTGGAGTACAATACTCGGTGTCAATCACATATTGCTCCACCAGTTCTCTCTTTTTTCATACACAACGGAAGTGTCGATATCGACATTCAGACTCCCAAATGCAGAAGTGATAGCAATAGACTGTGCTCTCTGTGCTCTGGCAACACATATACACTTTGGCTGACAATAGAGCATAAAAAGTGTGGGGAATGTGAGATGCAGTTGACTTATGCCTTGAAAATACTCTATTTCTTGCATCGGAACTGGAGTTTGCTTTTTGTAGTGAAGATAAAAACAGAGAAAAAACTAAAGCATTGGCAGAAAAAAAGTTTATATTAGTTTGGGTTATGTTTTTACATTAGTTTTTAACATAAAGATACGCCTGTGCTCTGTCTACGCCTATGCCTCTGTGCTCTGACACTAATGCACCGATAATTAGGCGATGAATAAATATTTTTTGGACCGCTTTATCAAAACTCATTCCGCAGTCGGATATTGAGAAAAATGTTGATTAATAATAGACTCATATAATGACAAAATTCATTATTACTTCATTAAGAGCACTGATATCTCAACCCGTTTTCTCTACAATTGCACAAACAATTTGCAGCGAAATATCTAAAAAGAGGTCCTTTTCTTATGATATCATTATATTATTACCGATACTATACTCTAATCACGAGTTGTTGACTGAGAAAAGTGAAAAATATATTAAAGAATTTCAATGAAAATGAAATTTACTTTTCAATGAACACAAACATTGATTTGAAAAAAGTCTTCAAAAAAAGTCTTTCAAAACATTTTTTTATTTATCATTTACTGCATTAAAAGTTCACTTTATTTTTGTGAATAACATTTAGAGGAGAGAGAAAGAGAGAGAAAAGTTTTGAATACAATAATGAGAAAAAAGTTTTTTTTTGCTTTTCCTCTAAAAAGAGAGAAAAATATAAGAAAAGTCACTATTTTTTGATATTTTCTGTCAAAATATGAATTGAGACTCAAATAGAGACTCAAATAAAATGATATAACAATAGGTTTTGATCGAAATATTTTAATCAGTTTATAGTCAGCACTGGATTTCTCTCTGGAAGTCTTGTATATAGTTTTGAGTATCGTTTTTGTGAAGAAGTCCTTCCACTCCTTTGTCGAGTATTTTTTTCATTTGATGGGAACCTTATTTTATCATTCAATCTAACTGTGCCTTTCATTGATGACAGTTTAGAGTTCACTTTCATCTTAGGGTACAATTCATTGAATATATATTTTTGAGAAATTCATATTTTTATTTATAAAAAGGTCTTTCCTTTTAATAGACTTCGTCTTCAAAATAAACTACTTGAGAATGGATTACATTTGTGGAGAGGAATCGGCTCTTATTCTGGCGCTAACAGACTGGTGCTCAACACACAGACACTGCCAGTGCTCTCACAACTGAATAGATATAGAGAACAGAATATATTTTTTTCAAGAATTTTTGTTATAAAGCTTTAGATGTGGTTTAAATATATGAGTATAGAGTAGATGACGACAAAAGGCTTATGAAAAATGTTGAAAATGTTTTGATGTTTTGCTGTTTTGATGTTCACATCTATAAAAGTTTTATATATTATATTGAAAAGCATTTTCCTCACTCTCTGTCTGCTATGATCTCAATATTATATAAATAAAGCGTTTTTCTCTTCACAACATTAGAGTTGTTGAAAAGCATAGGCCACTATTGCGCTGGCATTTAGCGCTGGCATAGCACTGGTATTCCGTAGTGGGACTTAGAAATAACATAAGCGACAAAATTTTATTTTTTTTCTCTCTATTATTACTTGTCTTCAAATAACTTTCAATCGCTTTAATAAACTGCTCACAAACTCACAAACGTTAATGTAATTTGTATTTCACAGCCAATTGTTTGCATTCACAGCACTCTCTGTGCACATAACTCTCTCCACTAAAAGTCTGTTCCCATGTTTTGCATACAAAATATTATAATAAAATAGATTTCAATCCAAAACCTGGGCTTTGAAGTGAACTTTTAAAAAAACATTGCCAACACATCGACACTCTATTACATACTGTTGGCTCTTATTATGCATAATAAGTGAATTAAACATCAGATGAATAACTGTTTTCATGTTTTTTGAGTCTATTTTCAGTTTTCAATAATAAGTTTTGAATAATAAATACAAAAATTAAATTGAAATTGAAATTCAGTTTTCAGATGAACTGAGAATTGATTTCTAACTCTAAACGGAGATCTAGTCTTCCGTTTCATCCAATGATGAAATTCAATGATGTCTTTGGTTTTGAAATGAATATAAAAAAGAGAGAGACATATCTGACACACAATAGATGTGACTGTTTATACAATTTATACTTCATTTATGATATATAAACAGACATATAATATAAACCTTTGAATGTGTGAACAATTTTGATATTTTTATATACATTTCGGTTAATATTATTTATAGATAAGGAATATAAAGACCACAAAACGGACAGAAGAGATAAGTCGGGCGTCATATGAGGCATGAGAGGAATGGTAGGCATCGGAGGCACAAAAATCTCAATTTTCAACTCTGTATTAACTTTTATGAAAAGTTAACAGTGTTTGGGATTTTTATGTGTGATTGGCGTAACTGTATTTCAAATCTGATTCTTGTGGGGATTTGATTCATATACAAGAATACCAGAATCACAACTACCAGTGCAATGGCATAATAGGGTCTCTTATGCCGTAGTTTTGCTGCTTATAATCTCTTTCCTCTATTTGAAGTGAATGTTATTTCCTGCTATACATTGCCATACATTTTGCACTACAACTAAATAATAAGCTCTTCAGTTAGTGCTCACAAAACATGTCAAAAGAAATCTAAAAAATACAAAAGTGAAATCGCAACTCGAGATGCCTTAGGCCTACCCGGCCTTTGTCTGCACCGTATTGTATGCTATGATTTGAAACACGAGACATGAGATGCACCAAAACTATTCACTTATTCTCTAATCATTATTACTTATCTCTCTTTTGCCTCTATTTTAAGGCTTTTCACACAAAAAAAGTTGAATAAAATTTCATATAAAAAATGTTTTGAATTTAATTCAGAGAAATATAAAGAAATATTAATAGCTTTTCATTGAATTAACAAATATTTGCGAAAATATTTTTACAATTAATTTATTGTTGATTACAATGACTACCAAATACTCTAACGATTACTCATCTGATGTTTGCTTGCGTTGAGAGTAAAAGGCAATTGATTTTTGACTTTAATTTTCAATTCAATGTAAAGTTTTTCATACATTATATGAATTCAACATTTAATTTAAGTCCACTTTTTTCTCTCCCTTTCCGTAATAGTTGTGAAACGAATCGCAATTTTTTTTCATGAAATTATTTTTCTTACACTTCAGTGCATAAAATAAATTTCATATCTTTTTATTATTATTTTGTGAGTCTATTGTAAATTAATTTTCAATTCCTCAACAGAAAGAGTACAACAACTCTATACTGACAATCACTTTCAATGCAAGACATCTCTCATTTGAATGAATCGCTTAAGCCTTAAGGCGTTCAACAATAAACCAATAAATCTCTAATTGCTATTGAATTGTGTGTAAAATGAGTGAAAAAAGTTCACTAAAAATCTCTTCAATAAAGCCTTTAATGTAATATTGATTTACCAGTCGTTTCACCAAAAACTCAATTGTCATTCAATTTTCAGTCGATTCAATAAATTGTTTCTTTTTTTGTGTGAATTATTTGTGAAAAACTGTTTTTAATGTTATTTTTATATTTGAATAGAAAAAAGAGAATTAAATTATATTTAAAATCAATTCAAATGATTGAATGAATCAATGATTAAATGATTAAATATTTTCTCTCTTGTAATAACTTTTGCAATGATAACAGCAATTGATTTTTTTGTCCATTCAATAGAGTGTTGAAAAAATATTTCTTTTCAATACAACTGAGAATTGAATGCATTTTTATTATACTCTTTGAATATTTAGATATTTAGGACATAAAAGAGCAAAATATTAGATAATAGGACAGAAAAACTCATTTGATTACAATAGAGGTGTAATAGAAATGCAATTAAACTATAAAAATGCAATTTCATTGTTGAAATAAGTTTTCAAATTTTTTGCATCCCTTTTATATTCACTTTATTTCATAAGCATTGATAACAATTCAATATAAGCTTATTGTCAAACAATATTAAAGTTCACAATACAGTCAATACAATGACAAAGAAGTTATGAATACTTTTTTGGAGTAAATGATATATTTTTGGTCTCTTTTTCTCTTCACTCTATTTTAGGCATAGGTTAAGCATTGCTTCTGGTTTTGCACCTTTGATATGCCAAAGCACTTGACGCAGTGAATACACCTGTAATTTGGAGGTAAGTTATTCCAAGTGTTAGTTTCCTTGTAATTTTGGTCTGGCTGTTCATACCGGCGCTCTATAACTATTGTGCGGCTCATCTAAACAAAAGTTTATGACATTTTTTTCTTGTGTCGATTATTCTCACATAAAGACTACATTATATACCAGTCATTGCAGTCATTGATCAAAAAATGTTGGATTGAGTGAAATGAATACAAAAAAGAGAGAAAACTATTTCATAAATATAATAGTCTTTAGTCTATAGTCTTATAAAACACTCATTTCTCACGAAAAACTTATTTAACAATCATATCATTGCTTCAAATACTTTAATATAAAGCATTGAAAGCCAAACAATCACTCGCGAGTTTTATGACAAAACTCTTCAAAAATAAACTAATTAGCGCAGGTAAAAGT
>JAQGAT010001865.1:0-11045 GCA_034687845.1 Pantelozetes paolii
AAACTCTAAACAGACTATTCATTAATTTTATTCAAATATAATTATTTTAATAAATTTAAACTAAATTTCAGTAAAAATACAACCAATTGTTAATTAAAACTTAGAAATTAGTTTCAATAACTGATAAAATTATCTAATGTCATCATGGTAAAGTTATTCTGTGCTATCAATTTGCATTAACAAGGTCCCACTATATGAATGATGTTCTTTACCTTTTATGTTGACACTCATTGGTCACATGTTTTGCAAATATGTTTTCAATATTAAATTATATTTGTGACGAATCTAATAAATAAAATGTACGAAAGGTTTACGCAATTTATTCACAGATGTTATTATAATCACTGATTTTTATGAATTAATAATTTCTTACAAAATGTTTAATAAAATAATATTTTAATATATTTTTTATTTTTAACACCAGAAAATATAAGTTCCAGATTAATTGGTCTTAAAGTGTCCTTGACTATTTAGTTAAATGGTTATTATCTTGTTTAATTAAATTAATCATTATTAAAGATACAGGATATAATTAATAATTATTATTTATTGAATCAAAACTCCTATAAATGTTTAATTACAACAAATATTAAACTTTATTAAACTTTTCTTTTCTTTTACAATAAATAACTGTTTTTGATATCATATTATGCTATAAATTAAATTCAAATTGATATTAGTATTATAATTGTACAGGATAGTCTTAAATATTTTATATCATAAATAATCTCGTTAATTTCAATTTAAAACAATATAATTATTGTAATCAAATATTATAGGAAATAATATTGAATATAATGAGTTAAAACAATATAAATAACTTAATTATAAAATTAATTTTGCTTTTAAACAAGTTCAATATAAATAATAATAATTTATTCGTGATAAATTATTTATAATTAAATGCTATTATTTGTATTAAAATTTGATTAATAATTAATTAGTTGTAAAAGATATTTGTATTTATTTAACTAGGAAAGGAAGATTCAAATAAGTTGTACAAGAATATTTTTGTCTAGTTTTGCATTAATGAATAATTGAAGTAATTTTTAATACACTATAAAATTGTTGTCAAATATGAATACAAATTGTGTTTTATTTTTGATGTTTTTCTTTAGTTTTAAAATAGTTTTGAAATATTCTCACAAAACATGAAATACTGTATTTTAATGTGTTTTTGGGTTTATATTTATTTTTTTTTGTAAAAACTCAATAATAATGTGAAATAAATATAAAAATATAAAACCAAAAGCTATTTTAAAGTATGTTTTAAAAGGGAACCACATTTTAAGCCATAAATGCTTTTCAATTGGTTTTCAATATTTCACAATTGAATTCATATTTTGAAAAATAGTTTTCAAATAAAAACAAAATTAAAATAAAATTTCCTCTCATTTCTCAGGATATGATGTTTTAAAAAGGATTGATGTGCTGTTCCTCTACACAGTGTGAGTGAGAGTGGGTCAGCACAGGTATCACTCAAATTATAATAACTGGCCTAACAGTGCTATTAAGTATTATTTTGAAGAAAGGTTAGCGCACTTGTGATCTATAAATATCCATCACTTGTTATGAAGGAATTGAATTGAGAGAGAAAAATGTCTTATATATTGTGATTAACAGTTAATCCAGTTTTGACATCAGATGAGAGAGCGCACAGACATTGCTGAGAGAAATAATGAAAAATCATGTATCAGTCCATCACTTGCTGCACAGACAAACACTCATTAGGTTTTTAACGCAATTCAAAAGGCAATCAAAAATTATTGTAATTTTTAAATAACAATAAGATATTTGTTATGTTTTCTGAAGGCCTGAACACTAAATATAAATTAGTTTTTGAAACTGATGTCAGAAATAATGTTTTCCTTTGATATAACTTATTATAGATTTTCTTCATAATGTGAAACAAATTTCAATTTGAATTGAATTGAATTTAAATAACGATTGATTGCTATGTCAGACACTGATTGTCAATTGAATCGCTGTTTAAATGAAAAGTACATTAAATTTAATAATAATAATCAAAATTATAATAATTTTAAAATCAGTTTTGTTTGCGATGTTTAAGAGAAGAAAAGCTATTAATAATTATTTCATTTTTTGTTTTGTTTATTGAATAAATGATTTTCAGTTTTAAATTAAATCTTAATATTTATTGTAATATTAAACTAAAGTTAAAATTTATTTCATAAGGAAAACAATTATATGAAATGTATTTTAAGAGGCCTTTGTGTGGATGAAAGTGATATACAGTTCAATGTATTGTGAATTATATGAAAATTGATTTCTCTTTTCATTCAAAACGTTATTACATTTGAGTTATAATTTATAAAACGCTTCCGATTTGTGTTATAAAAATGGGTTTTTTGTTTAATTTATTATTAATGTCTCACAAAATTTAATACCCATTTCCCTGTAGTGACTAATGTTGAGCACAGGCAGAGATAAAAGTGAAATAAATACACATCAAAAAAAATTAACAATCAATTCTTGATATCCAACGGAGAGTAAGAAATAATGGCTTTACTATTGAAACAAGTTTTTGTATCTTTACTTCATATCTGATGTCGTGTTGACTAAAGTTATTATACTTTTTATGTCATTTGCTTTGCAATTGTGTTTAGAGTTATGAAGAGTTAAACAAATATAAGAAAAACTTTTGTTTAATTTATTAGTAATATAAAGACATTACACGAAAATTTAAACAATAATTACTGACATTTGAAGTGTTTTTGTTAATAAATTAATCGATGGATTGAAAGCTCAAAATGTTTTTGTAGTGTTTTCTTCGTAACACTAATAGCTTTTTGGCTATAATTAGTTGGAAATTAAGTCAATTATCAATTTTAAGAGACACAGGTATGACAGACATATCTGGTGCAAAATGTCATTATCACTGCAAATGACATTCCCCTATACCTTGAAAACTTTAGCAGACATTTTCGCCTCCAATAAAGTGATTATAAATATACAGTAATTTTGTTTTGAAGATATAACTAATGATTGAAAACTTGAAAACTGAAGACAATCTGACTTTTAGATTGATTTCAAGTATTTGTAAATATTGTTGAAATTATTTCAATAAAATATTATTCAAACTCTTATTCAAAGTTTATTTTATCTATTGTTTAAAGATTTTGTCACTTTTTTAAACAATTCAATCCCTTTTATGTCAATATTTATTGAATTGATGTTTGATTTTACTATACATTTACTCATTCATTGAAATTTGCATTTTCTCATTAAAAAGAAAGAGATTGGGATTTGAACCCGGGTTATATTGATGAGGATTAGATTATAGATGACTTTTATCATAACTTTTATCACCACTAAAGGGTGTTTTTTCAACAAAAGTTATAAACTGTAAACAATATATTGAGTTGTTTTCGTTAGTATTAATCTATTTTTCATATATAGATATTGGGAATAGTATATGTCACCCTTAGCAATTTTTGATTTTTTTTTAATTTGGTTTATAATTGTCATTGGTGCTTCTGATATTAGCAGATTATATCCTAAATGTGTCATTCATTTCATCACAATTTACAGGTGTTATAATAATATTTCACAAAAACAGGTGAGTTTGAAGAAAGGGTGTATTTCTCACTCTAACTGTTTGTACTAATAAAGGAAGTGTTATAATTTATTTTTATCCTGGTTATCAATCAATACACAAAATAATTGATTTTTACCATGTTCATATACATCAATAAGAAAAACACTATTGAATAAAATAAATGACATTTCAGTGAAATATTGATGAATTGTAAAAATCAATTATATTTTTTCAATGAAATACTGTTTTTGGGATTTAATTTCAAAAAACATTTCAATTTTCCGAGACTTTCAACAAAACACTCAAAAGAGTGGCAAATATTTCATTTAATGAAACCACAAATCAATCAAACATTTTGATTGAATGGATAAATAATTATCAATTTAAGTGAATTCATCTATAAGTCTATGACCTTTCACTAATTAGTGGATCTAAAGGTTGATAACATAAAATTGATTCATAACTAAAATTAGTTGTTTTTTTCACATAAACTCAAAATATAATTATTATTTTTATAGTTAATAGCGATTAGTGTTGAATAAAATCATCAAATATTTTGATTCACAAAAACATATTCAATAAAAAGCATTCAAATATCTCTCGGTTTAAAAATTATTTTAATTATTCCCTGAATATATTATTCATGAAAATATCAGTTGTTTTCTGGCATTTATTGTTACTTAAGTCACGACTTATCGTTAGTCTAAGAGCGCAGGTAGTTATCGGACTCTGCATTAGTAGGTTGAGTTGTGTTGTGTTGTGTGTTTGGTATGAGAATAGCAAAAGAGATGTTTATTTTTATTTTTTACAAATCCTATTATAAATTGAAATTTCGGGGCTAAGGGTCTGAGGGGTCTAAGGGTTGGCTTTTAATGAAAATCAGTTGTATTTTTAGTCTGAAAAAGAAATTTTTCGATTAATTTCTGCAAATCTTCTTCAAAAAACCATATTTACCACTACAGTAGAGCACAGGTATTAGTGACCAGAACTGGTTTTTGGCACTGAACTCTATGCTAGTAAAATGATCTGTAACACTTTTTTTTCAACTGCTAAACATATGTTAGACTGTATTCTTGTATTATATTTCAGAGTATTATATAATTATATGATTTATATGTTAGGAAAAGATGGGAATAAAAACGTGACAAAACTAATTGCATTAGAATTTACACGACTCTGATTATAACCACAAATAGGTTTTCCTAGCCATTTAATACCCGGGTATTCATTGCAATCAGTATTATTTTTAATATTTAAATAAAAGTGTTATTCTAGAAAAAAATGTACAGGTGAATAAACTGTGAATGAAATATTGTTTTTGCTGGATTATTATTTAAATCTTGTTTTTTTTCTCCCATAATCTGTCGATTTAAGGGTCATTTTCTCAAATCAATTTGCATACATAGATCACAATATTTGTATTCAATTTGAGCTAGTTGATTTAAATTGCTGATTTACTGAACTCATGCAGGTTGTGTTTATCAAATATTATTATTAATACCCCCTTACACTTACATCCCATTTATTATTATGTATTATTGGACTATAAATAGGTTTTCGGTTTAATTTTAATCCTTCTTTACGAATATTTCAATTATGTTGATAAACAGGGGGCAAAATGAGATTTTTATAAACATCAGGGATAAATCATTTTAATAGAATGTAAGGAAAGTAGGTTTTGACTCTAAACTCTAATTGTTTACTCAAACTCCAGACAAGGCATGTGGTGTTTCGTGCGCTTACAACCCTTGGTTAGCACTGGTCTAATATATTTTTGAATCACTATATTAAAAGCATAACAGTTGGGCACAGGTATGTCATAGAGTCTATGACATAGACAAAGAAAATAAAGGGATTTAACATTTATATTGAATGCAATTTTTACCTTTGATTGCATTGTATTTATACAATAATTATATGAATTATGTATTAAATTCAAAGTTCATTAAAGACAAGACAACTGAATGTGGACTCAACTCATCTCCGACTCTGTCTTATGTTAAGAAACTATTTTTGTATTTCAAAGCAAATCTCAATTTAAATATTTGAATCAAAAGCTTGGATTCAAAACTTGTTTTAACAGTTGATATGAATTATCAAAAAGTTATGCAAATATTTATATACTGTTTATCTCTACTACTAATCACTGTTGAGATGAATGTGTTATAATTTTAAAACACAGAAATTATTAAAAATAATAATTGTTTTAAAATAAAAATTAACTTAAAATTAGAGACTATTTCATGAATTTTCATCAAATTTTTAAACTAAAGATTAGTTAAGAAATCAACTTTTTCTTAGCGTTTAAAACAACTTTTAAATAACTTTTCATTTCTTGTGATATAAAATAATAAAAACATTTCATAACTCTCTTTAAGTCTATAAATATTGATTTAAAACCATAAACAGTGTTATAAATAATAATAATTTCTCAAATCGACACAAATATAGACAACAATTGAGGAAAACTATCAAATAATAACACATTTATGTATAAAACGGATTATTCATTGACCGAAATATTGAAGAATCAGATGATTGTTAAGAAAAAAAATCACTTTTTGCACAAACATTAACAAAATATTATCGTTTGTTCACAAAAATAAATTGATTTTAGATTTAAACTGTAATAAAAGTGTTTTACAGTATTTTCCTTATCTAAACCCTATCTAATCTCAGCGTTGATTTCCCAGAGAATTTTGCATACCAGTGCCGTTATAGACATCACTTCGTGATTATGTACTAATATTTTGAATGAAAACATAAATTATTTTTAAATTTTTCGTTCAAACACTTAATGATTTATTAAAGCATTTTTTATCCAATAATTAAAACTTCGGCTCTTTTATGGGCCAGTGGTCTACAATACCCGGGCCTTAATTGAAGTCTATGTTAGGATATCTCAATAAGAAATCTCTTTTCCACTACAATAGCAGTCAATTATAAAGCCATTAAATAATTAAACATAAGTTTGATTTCAGGATTCAATTGAATTGTATAAAAGGGTCGCAATATTTCAGGGGATGGGCTCTAAAAGGCTATATAAATAAATAGATGAAAAATCATAATAAAAGTCAGCAATTGAAAACAATTTTTGATTTGATTTCTTAATAATAACTATACTTTCAAAACAGTTATTTCAGTTCTTGAAGTCATTTTGATTTGATTTTCAATTCATAGGCTTTTTTTGTTGATTTTATTTCAGAGGATTTTTATTATATTTTTTCGTGAATTGGGATTAAAAATAGATTTTTGTATTCAATTTATAAGAAATTATATTTACATTCAATTTCTTTCTTATTTCATATCATTCTAAAGTTAAAGATTGAGAGAAAAAAATATAAACACAAATGAAAATCTCGTTTAATGTTTGAGAACAATAAGAAAATAAATAAAATTTTGGTTATAATTACAAAATATTTCGTGAATAGAGAAGATCTTTGGCATTAAATAGATCTCAGAAAAGGGGGTCTATTTTCAGGGAAACAATTTTTATTTCAATTTCAAATGTCATAGAATTTATTTTATTTGTTGACTGTTATTATCATTGAATTCAAGAGTCATTTCAACTGAATATTTGTGTCTAAAATCCAATTTTCAAATATCATTACCAAATGCTAATGAATTTGAAAATAGATTTGTTTAATAATAAGTATTTAATTCAAATTGAAAGGCAATCATCTAATGGTGGGACAGGTGTACAGGTGTACAGGTGTATACTATAATAGGTTTCTATAAATATGAAAAAATTCAGTGATTTATTGATTGATAAAACATGACTTCACTTAACACACATTTGAGTGAAATTAAATACTGAGTGTTAATAGATATTAGAAATTATATATTGAAATATGTTACAAAAATTATCTTGTTAAATCTATAATCTACTTTTTAAAGGTTCCGGAAAGTTATCTATCATTAATTATAAACTATTAAAAACTTAATAAATACTTTCAATATTTAGTGAACTATCCTTAAAAATATTTAGTGTGTCTATGCGTTTAGATTTCTTACTACCAGTGCTCAGGTGAGAGCACTTACATAACAGTGCGATGACTTTTATGAGCTCAGTATAAACGAAACTAATCTACAGTCACGTCAAAAGACGTTTTAGTGTTGGAGAGTATTAGACAGAGAAATGTTATTGTATTTGAGGTTTGGTTTAAAATTTAGAGTTTTGTCTTAAATAAGAGACAAAACGATTGCAAGAAATGATTAAAAACAATGAAATATAAGAATTGATTGAAAAACAGTTATTTTTATTTTAGTTTAATGTATTAAATGTATTATAAAACTAATCAAGATCAAAACTAATTTTTCACGCCTGGATTAAATTTTATCTACACTTCCCTCACGTTTGTAATGCAATGAATGATTAGTTTGTAATTTACGTACAAATCATTTCAATACAAAAACTCTAATATTAAGAGTTAGGAAAGGGTCTTATAGCCACCCAAACCCCCAGTCCAGTCTATGCACTCACACTAATATAATATATTAGGTCAGTCCACTAATTACACTCAATTTCATACCAACAGTGTATTTAAAATAGTATTTTCATTGCAATGAATGGCAAAAAATACAAAATAATGAGTCGTTTTGTTATTCAAGACATAATAGAGTTTAAAGTTTTGAGACTCCAAGCGATCCGGTCTTCCTTTCTATGCTAACTGTGCTCTCAGTGTGTTATATAATATGGCAAAAATGGGATGAGTTGTTAGCGAAGGAGGTACCACCGCAGAGCACTGGCCATTATAGAGTTGAAAGAATAGGGAGAGTTTGAGGGGAAAGGTATGGGAATTGTTCAGCTATTCTACTGATTGTTTAGTTTACGTCTTCAAACTGAGTCACTCTGTTTGATATTCGGCGGCACAGGTATTCTTCATATATAAGTGACTGTCCGTACGATAAGCATTATGTTAATGAAGAGTTGAGGCCAAAATGCAAACAGCAATCACCTAACGGTGCTCTTCTCTTATCGTTATATCCGATAAACACATAGACTTTCTCTGATTTTTTTTCATTCAATTCTTGTGTTCAATAAGTTTTGAAACAATATTTTGAAATCAATTGAAACTTAAAAATCATTTTTTGTTTTTGTGTTTTTTGTGTTAAATATCTGTCTTTTGTTTAAAATATTTTCATTTTTATTGTCCTTTCATTTAATATTCACTGTTTTTTTGTGACAAAATTCTTCATCTGTTTTGTTGTTTTGATTTTTGTCTACAATTATGGCACAAATATTTCGCATTAATTGTTGTAATAATAATAATGTGTTTGTAATGCAAATACTGTTAGTCTTTATTGTTTTGCTCAACAATTGCTTCAAATTCAGTGAATGTCAGACACAATCACAGCTAATATCAGTCAAAAGTGATGACCAAAAATCAATTGATAGCAAAATTACAAAAATTGGTGAACTGTTACAGGTTATGAACAGTGATCAACCGGATCAATTAAAGTTAATACCTAAATCAACACCTACTTCAACAACAGCATCAGTGGTCAAGTAAGACATCAATTGATAATTGCATTTCATTTTGAGAAACAGTTAGTTATTTGAGAGTTTTGTACTCTTTAGGTGTAACCCATAAAAAGGGTTATTTAAAACTAATACCTAAGCCATCAATAACTCTAAGACTCTTTTATTACTTCAGTTTTTATAATCCTTTTATAAAAATGTTTATTTAATGAGAAAAAAATGAAAATCAAATGACATTTCAATGAATTCCTTAAGATTTATATACATATCAATCAGTATTTGGTAACAAAAGCAATGATAAACACAGAAGAAAAATAATTTGATTTAATTTTAAGCCAATTTATTGTTTAAACCAATTGTCCATTCATTTCCTTATATGTCTATATTTAAACCAAAACCCTTTGGATTAATAGTCAAAACGCAGAGACTTTTAAATACATTAATAATAATTGTTATCAAAAACTAAAAAAGCATTTAATGATAATCTTTCTCTCATTTTCTTCACTAATCTAAGGCCTTATCAAAGAAATATTTTTCTTACTTTTCATTCTCATAATAACCACTGACTTGCGATAGAGTGGGAAAAAAGTGTTATCAATGTCTGAGAAGAGTTTTTCTCTCTTATGATTCAAAACACAAAAACAAAATAATAAAAACTTGTTTTGCTTTTCTTCAAAAGAATTATTGTTTTAAAAGAGAGATTTTTATCCCTTTTTTGTATATCAATAGACCTTTTGTAGAGTTTTCTTGTCTTTCAAATGAAATTTCTGTTAATTTGTTCCCATTTTTTCCTCATTTGAAAAGTCGCTAAAGTTTTTGCACTCAAATGTTCAAAATTTTTAATTAGATTAGCACTCAATCTATTTGTAAATATTTTGCACAAAAATTGTTTTCTTAATTAAATGTTTGAATGATTTTTAATTAACTGAAATTTCTTTATCATTGGTTACCACTGAGAGTCTGATTATTAGTTCAACAGATAATTAGTTCGTCTGAAAGATAAATATTTAACGTAAAAATCAAAATAAATTTTTACCATATTTGTAGACAACAGTGAAAATAATTTTTCATAAATCACTGAAAATATAGTGGTTTTACTCCAGAAAGAGATTTCTATTGACTTTTATGGCAAACAATTTTGACATAAGTTTTATGGAAATATTATTTATGTCTTACCTCTTGGGCTGTCGTCTGAGATAAAAGTCATTCACATTTTGTTATTGTTTTTGAAGATAACATTTTAAAATATAATTTAAATTCAATTTACTTTTAAATGAATAATTTTAATGAACAAAATTTCTGAATAGATTCTGAAACATTTTATTAGCCATTTGAGCATTTAATATCGACACCTAGATATTATACCCATTAGAAAAGTTAACAGGAACACAATTTATTGCTAAAAACAAATGGCTAGAGTTGGGTCTTAAAATATTTATGAAAGTTGAACTTGGATAAATTAAATAATTGTTGTTAGAAAAGTGTTGAATAAGTGTTAATTAACCAAGATAATTAAGAATTGATATTAATTACATCAAGTTAATTAATTTTTATTAAATTCCAGTCCTTTCCAATTAATTGTTATTTGCGTTTATTAATAATTTCTCCAAGTTGATTTTTTATTATGTAGAAATTTAACCCTCTTATTGAATATTGGGTTTATTTTTATCAATAATTTGTTTATCAGTTATTAATGTCTGAAAACTATTAATGGTTTTATCACTCACTGAACAGAAGAGACATATTATCTCATACATCGAAAATCAACTCAAAGTCGATGTCTATGTTTGAAGACTCGTCTCCACTGCACATGTCATCCAGTTTTTCATTGCCAACGATTACTGTGCCGTCAATGGACGGAATCAAGTCATCGCTGATGTCAATGATGTCCGGCTTCGGCATGGGATCTATGGGCTCAATGGGCGGAAAGTTCGGAATGGGAGGAATGTCGATGAAGATGCCCTGCTGCAAAAATAGACGGCCTAAGGGTGGAGGTGGAGGCTA
>JAQGAT010001866.1:0-11045 GCA_034687845.1 Pantelozetes paolii
TCTCTCTCTCTCTCTCTCTCTCTCTCTCTCTCTCTCTCTCTCTCTCGCCCGTCACAAATGATTGGCAAAAATCCAAAGCATTTAGTGTTGTTATCATTGAGTAATAGTACGATCCGTCTCCGTCTCCACAACCAGATTATCAAACGTTTAAATACTCTTCGCACACAAAACCAGACTTTCTGTTCAACACTTTGTTAGACAACTGTTTTGAAGGAATTTCTAGTTTTATTCAAAACTCTATAACTTATAACACCTTTTAATACAGGTTTGACTCATTCATAGCCATAATATCCAGGGCTATCCTATGATATACTATTTCTCAATAATTAATTCGTTCGCAACTTCTTTGGTCTCAATAACCCGAAAGCGAAAAATACCTCCAATACATACATACCAGTGCTTCAATGCCTCACAAATAGACTGACATTAAGTTTAGAAATCTTCAGTCTTTCTCTGAAGTGTTCGCTAACTTTGAACTCTATTTTAAAACTAATGGAAATTCAGTCGAATTCTGGTCATTACTCCTCCCTTTCCTCACTTGCCTTCCAGTGCTTCAAATTCTGCACTAATGTTAATCCAATACATCCTAACCGCTGAAAATGCAATGAATATGCATAGAGTGAGAGCCCATTCGCACCCATTTATATGACATCCTTTGCCCAATGGTTTCAGTGTCGTCTCAATTGCCTATTAAACCAGTTTTATAGTAGAGTTAGACTTTCAATCAATTCCTTCATCCGTTTCACTAAACTTCTATGAATTCACTAATTTTTTATAGCCTTCTTGTGCTCACTGCCGGTCCACTGCCGGTGCTCTCAAACATTTCTATCAATTGATCTTCACTTCTGTTTTTCAGTGCTATTAAAAACAGTGTAAAAGAAAAAGCCTTTCATTTGAGTGAATTGCAATCCTTTTTACTTGAATTCAAGATAATTGATTAAAACCGATATAATTGTCATAAAAACCCCCTTTAAGTGAAATGTCAGCAAAAATTAAGACAATCACTAAAACTTCATAAATATTTCAAAACTAAAATCTCGTTTTCAATTAGACCTGAGAGTCAGACACTCGAGGAGTGGGCAACGCATCAGATATTACATAATAATTGCCAGTCGTTTCACATTTTCATCAAAAGTTAAGAAATTGAAAATTGTATTCAAAAAAGGGTTATATTTCTTATCAAAAGAGTTTATACTTCAGTACAGAATATAAACCCATTTTTCAACATTTGGTTTTCAGACAGACTCTGGATTTGTTTGGCCTTCAAATGTTCAAATGGTTTTTATATTGAATTTAGTGAACGACTGGTGCTATAAATAAAAGTGATTTTGTACTCCTTTTCACTATTTTTCGGCCGCAAAGAGCAATAGCCAGACATTACAGACATATTATAGTGAAAAGTGGCTGACATTGAGTTTTACTTTAGATTTTGTACACTTTTTATGTAGTTTGAGGTCTGGTATACAGAGAATAGTACAGAGAATGTAGAGAATTGTAAAGTATTTCAAATAAAGGGGTGAATGTTATGAGTGCTTAGTTTGGCGTAAAAAAGACAGACTACGTGTGCGAGACGTGAGCGTAGATTAATAGTCAACTAATTGGCAATATATGACAAAAATTAATTACAATTTTGACGATTAAATCAATCGATAGACCGAATCACAGGTCTGTCAAAGCATAAGCACAGGTCTGTCAAAGCATAAGCACACTGTCATCCCATCGCATGTATAGCTTTTGTAAACTTATTCTTAGCTATAATTTGGCCTAAAGTTTAGACTCAAGTCTTAATTGTATTCATTGTCTGTCATGTAATTCCTGTATTAAAATGAGTGCTATATTTGAATGGTTTGTCTGCACACAGACTCGAGGTCTCCATAGTTACCAATAGTTATCAAGTCTTTCACTGGTAAGCCATCGATCGCTTTCAGACCAGTAAATGATTCAGTCGTTCCATAACTATAAGTTAGTGCCTACCAGTGCCTACCAATGTCTACCAGTGCCCAGACTCCGAATCCTTTTAAATGTCAGTTGAGTTCAGATATGATTTTGTGCTGAAGAGAGCGTATATTGAAAGACAATTTCAAAGGGTTTTCAATGACTCTAAAAATTATAATGAGTTAAAAGAAAAGGCGTTTTTGCGGCCAAACTATGCACTGATTTGAGACACTGTTTCTCCCCTAACCGGCAATACCTGCCACTAAATGCACTGATAAGTACCGGCGCTTACATTCCAATAGAGTGGTTAGACATCACATACTGATGTCATATACAGTGAATTTGAGCACAGGTTGAGGGAAGAGGGAAGAGAGGGGATGAAGGAGAGTGAAGGTGCCATTATTTATTGATCCCTGAGCTGCAAAAAAAGTTGAGCATAAGTTTAGGCAAACCATTATAAACAGTGATATTTGATGTAATGCCTGATTTATAACAGCCGTTCCCCTCAATCCCCTCAATAATCGCTTCACTTGTTATACAAATTCTTTGTTTAATATTCTGATTGAAAGCAATGGTTATGAAACTCAAACACTGCTTAACCATAGCATAGCTGTTGTACTGTTGGAAAGTATAAATAAATTGATTCTGATCAAAATATTATTTAATATACTGTACTCTAATTTATTAAATTAATTGACACAGGTGTTTCTTTCTCTCATTTATTATTACATTAACCCCTGAATAATATCTGTTTTTAGTTTTTATACCAAAAATAAAATGAAATCAAAATTCATTATAACATCGATTGAGTGTTCACTCGATATTCAGATCTAATATTTAAAATGCAATTCAAATGAAAAACTGATTATTTGAACCAATATTTCAAATATTTCTCAATTTTATTGACAATTGATTTCCTGTTGAGAGATATAAATGAAATGAAAATTTAAGTTAATTATAGACTGATTGCAAGCACTCGACAATTGCAAGAGCACTATATATGACAGACTATTAGCACAGTTAGACTAATCCTATCGATGACTGGTTCCCCAAATATTTCAATTATTTTTTTGGATTTCATTCAATGATTGAAATTTTGGTTCATTTGTTTGAGTCGTTCACAAAAAGCAATACTTTTATACAACAAATGGTTTTAAAATTGGTTTCAAATTCTCATATATTTTATGAAAACTAAAAATTCTTTTGTGTTTTTCCTTCGCTTTTCTTCTTCTGCTCTTCACTTCCGGCCAAAGATTGAGCGCTAATATTGAGATCATTTGTTGTCCGGGAAGAGGGAAACGACGGTTAGGTTTGTTGTTTGGCGCGTATGTACTCTACGTACTGTATATTTAAATGATATGAGGGACAGGTGGTTCAAAACAGATGACTGGAACAGACCTGCACCTCAACCAACCTGACAGACCTTCTCTGAACAGTTGTAAAACTAAATCCAAATGTTTTATTGAATCGACAGCTGAGTCAGTGATAAAACCGAAATAATGTTAGGCTTATATGAAGGTCACTCTGAGAGCACCTGGTTTTTGGTTAGAGACCTAAAGAGACAGTTGTACTTCATTTCGGACTCACCTCAGACTTGATCCGCATTTTTTGTCTCCGGTATAAAAACTCCCCCTTTTTTGTGTTGCAATACATACTATATATAAACAGAAAAGTTGTAAAAATGTTTTTAACATTACGTCAGACTTGACTCAAAATCTGTTACTTTTCAATACCTTTCCTAAAGGTTTGGACAATAGGACAGAAATATCTCTTTGTGTTAAAGAATGTCATTTTATACTGAAATAAACGGAGAAATTGAAAGTTGTTTTCAAAACATTTTATTCAATGAATTTTGAAAAATACTGAATGAATGAGGAATTGAAGTGAAGATTATATAAACTATTTTTGATTCAATATTTGAGTAATATTTCAAATGTTTTGAAAATAAGATCAAAATTTGATTTATTTTTTAACAATTATATTATTTTCAACAAATTTTGGGCACTTTTCTCAATCACTGATATATTTTAGACTCAAATCTATTATTAAATTGATTTTATTTCACGAGTTGTTGACTTATGGCCTCTAAATAAGACTAACAGTAGTTTGTGTTAATTTAAGTACAAATTCATGCCATTCCTTGCCATTCCTTGTATTCACTATAATATCAATTTCAAAGGTATAGTAAAGCACAGGTAATGGTGTCTAAAACTAATGCGTTTTCACTGATCTTCGGGCCTCAATGATGATACCAGTGCTAGAGTTCCCCATAATTACACGTTTGTCTCAATTTTCACTATTTTTCCTCTGATATTGAAATTTATATTCTTTTGACTCTCTTTTAAGTCTATTCTTAAGCACTTTTCCGCCCATAAAATGTATTTCAAAGTATTTCCCCTGAATTTTGTGCACAAATATCATTCAAAACCAGAAAACAAATATAATTTAGAGACTAATCATTCAAATGGTCTCTTATTCACCCTCCCTGTGCTCTCTCTCTCTCTCTCTCTCTCTCTCTCTCTCTCTCTCTCTCTCTCACTCACTCACTCTCACTCTCTCTCACTCTCACTCTCACTCATGAAAACAACAACAAATAAATACATTTATTATGTGTTTGTTATTAATAAATCAATTTTATCTATAATTCAAATAACAAAGTATTGAATGAATATTTAATAAGCAATTAATTTTCAATTGAAAAGCACTTCTGTTTCGCATAAATATATAAAGTCTTAAAACAACTGCTCTTTTGATAATAAATTGTTTCAAATCACCAAAACTTCAAACAATTAAATGTCAATCAAATAATTATAAATAAATTAAAAACTTAACAAAAATTTCAATATTTTTTCGCATTTGATATCCAATTGATTGAAAATGAATTACAATTAAGGAAATGATAACTAATTTCTCAATTGATTTGAGGTTTTGAGTGAAATGTTATGAAAAAAGTTTAAATAATTGTTGAAATACTAATCAATGTCTGAATTGATTACAAATTAATTCAATTCAAACCCAAATCTCAACAAAACTTTAAAACTTTTTATTGCTTTCAATAAAGTTATTCAAAAAATCTAAGCATTCATTGAATTATTGAAAACCAATTGAAAACCAGTTTATGATTGAAAACATTCAACACTTTATGCCATCTATTGATCAAAACGTTTGGCATTTTTGCGCACTTTTTGAACACATTTTCACATTTTGTTAAACAAATTAAAAACTAATAAAACATTTAATTGTTTTGTGTTTTCATTGATTAGTCATTAAATCAATCAATAATTCACTGAAAATAATCACAAAAAATGTCAAACACTTTGAAATTGAGTTTAAATACCAATGAATTGATTAAATGTTTTATAAAACGCATTAAAAGACATCAAATGAAAGCCAAACTACAAATTGAAAACAAAATCAAATCAAATAAATCCAAGATTTTTCTGAAGCCGTGGCCGAAGATTATGAGATCCCAAACCAATCGACTTCAGGGCCTGTGTTTCAATGGCGGCGCCGGTGGTCTGACCGTCACTTCAACCAAAAGGCTTTCTGCGGTCAACACTTCGGGCAAAAGGCTCTCTGAGGTCAACACTTCGGCCAAAAGGCTCTCTGCGGTCAACACTTCGGCCAAAAGGCTCTCTGCGGTCAACACTTCGGCCAAAAGACTTTCTGCGGTCAACACTTCGGGCAAAAGGCTCTCTGAGGTCAACACTTCTCCTAAGAAGACAATCAATGAAATGAGTCGTCCATTGAATACTAAATCAAAGATTGAGTCCATAAGAGACAAAATGGTTGGCATTAATGGCTCTGAAAAGGGATTTCATTTGAAGACTAATTGCAATGAAATTAATGTCAAAATCCCTGAACTGTTTGATAAAAAGTCAAACAATATATCGGCGACTGATGTGAAGAAAAACGATTCAAATGAAGAAACTTTTGTTTATATCATGTCTAACAAGAAGTCTTTGTCGGATCAGTTGAGTGACAAAAAGGGTCCAGAATTTGGACAAAATATTGGATCAAATCTAATGACAAATATTTCTAAAGTCAAACAAAATACTGAATTAAATGCTCCAAAAAGTGGCCAAACGTCGAAAGAATGGCCAAAAGAGTGCCAAAAAGTGATTGAAAATGTAATGAATAACTACTGTTCCCAACGAAAGGTGTTTTCAGAGACAATAAATGAGTTCAAAACCAATGTCTTAATGAAGTCATGCAATCAATTGAGACAAATGTGTGCCACAAGTGGTTCACCGCTTAATAGTCAATGGATTTTAAATATAATTCAATTACGACAACAAAACTGTTAAACAATTTGTAATTAATTTGCAATTAATTTGTAATTATTTTAATTAAAGACAAAAATATTATAAAACTTAAAAACAATTGAATAAAACATAAAATTTATTAAAACTTTGCGCCAATTGTTGAGTCCTTTTGATCCTATGATTGGCTATTGATTTGAAACCATATGTTGTGTTGACGTAAACACAATATTCAGGGTATTTAAGGGTTTATTTCAATTAAATCAAAGTATTTGTCATTTATTTAACAATAATTGCAATCAATGTCTAAATTACGTAAACATGACTACACTCTCGACGGAAGTGATTGGGATTTATCGCTATCGGGTCTAAAGGAGCCGCCGGTCGATGACCTGAAGAAGAACCCGAAGGCCAGACGTATAGATCTGTCCAACAATGCCATCACTAAACTACCGGTGAGTTTGCACTCAACTCTGTATTTGTGACCTAAAACTCAATTGTGTTTGAATTGAAGCCAACCTTCACTTCATTAACGCATTTAATTGATTTGGATTTAAGTCGAAACCGATTACAAGAATTACCGCAAGATTTTGGACAGTTGTCTAAATTGCTTCGTTTGGATCTCTATGGCAACCAATTGAAGACATTGCCCATCAGTTTCGGTCAACTCTCTCGACTCAAATGGTTAGACCTTAAGGACAACCCTTTGGAGCCAACGTTGGCCAGAGTTGCCGGCGATTGCACGGATGAAAGGCAGTGCCAGTTATGTGCCATTAATTGCTTGAAGTTTATGAAAAGCGAAAAATTGAGAATTGATTACCAAATGAGAGTCAATGAAGAAAAAGTGAGACAAAGACAACACATTGAGAAACAATTGGAGGACAAGAATAAGAAGGAAAGGGAGAGAAAGAGAGCCAAAAACGCCCGAAGAAGTGCTCGAAAGGCCCAACAAGTGGTCAACGATGAAGACAATGGCGACGAAGACAACGAATCCAATGCCAAAACCAATGATAAGAGTGAACGCAAGTCTTCCGTCGGTTTTGTCCTCTCATTCGTCGGGTTTTTAATGCGTTTACTATTAATCCTTTCATTGGTTTTATTCTTCCTATTCATTGGTCTATCGTTTGGTTTGTATTTACAAAATGGACACAAATTAGAGACAATAGAAGACATGAGAAGTGCTTTCAATGATTGCTTCGAAAGCATTCAAAATCCAAAAGAGTTTACAAAAGAGACTAAACTTTTGGCCGAAAATATTGTCAAAGGATTAAGAAATTGGAGAAAAAGTTTCAATATTTTTGAAAACAAACAAAATTTTACCAAAAATTGAATTTATTTTTAATATTTTTTTATTTTATATTTATTTTTGAGATTTAATTAAGTTTTCATAAAATTCAAACCAAAAACAAGTTTTTCCCTAAAATTTTGGATTTTATATAAAATTATGAAAAAATTAAAGAAATATTTAAAAATGAAATGAAATTTGAATTAAATTTAAAAATAACAATAAATTTGTTATAAAATTAAAACAAAATTATAAAAACATGTCATTTAGTGGTCGGGAGTGTTGGCAGTCGTAACCGCCGTCTTGTTCTTGAGTTACGTCAATCACGTCCTCGTCTTCCAAACCCAAGAGCTCTGGGGTTTCGTAGTCTTTAATCCGGTGTTCGTCGAAGAAGAAGCGAAGCGACCGGTGCTCTGCGTTAACCCTTTTGGTGTAACTATTCATCAATTTTCCGAAATGAGCGCTACTTTTCAACCGGTATTGGGTTTCATAGCCGTCCTGTCCCTGCACTTTGATTCTTACAAACTTCGAGCCCTTGTCTACCGGTGCTGTCAACGAGTCCAGCGCTGAATCGTTGGCCGAAGTTGTATTAATTGGCGAAGCGGTTGAGGTCATCGGCAAAGCGGTTGAATCCATCGACAAAGAGGTTGAAGTCGTTGACTCGAGTGCTGTGCTGTTCATCTGAATGGCCGGCCATTGAGCCCTAACTTTGTGTTTGTTTATGACTTGAATGAATGCGTTTGTCTTCATATCTAAGACCAGAGGTGTGTCTGTGGTCTCAATACGTCTGCCATTGAAGTGGAAGTGGAGTGAAGGGACGGGAATCCCAATCCTCTCGCTATAGGTATCCATAAGTCTCTTAAAATTTGATGTCATTTTGATTACAAATTTTAAATCCTTGAAGTCCTGGCACTCAATGGTAATCGTAATGAGTTTACCCTTTCCTTCTTGTGCTGACATTTGTATTGTTTCACTGAAACCAATGATAACTAAAATTGTGGTCAAAATCAAAGATATTTTGAAAGAATTGTTAAAATTATTGCAAAAATGGTTTGAATTTTGAATTTTTTTGATGTCTTTCACGAGATTTCAAACTTTTTTATGATTTTTTATGACAGCTTTTAATGACATTTCATATGAAGAGAGGGAAGAGAGAGGAAAGTGCGGGACATATGATATGATACTTTGATTTCCAACCAAAAGATGGTTTCAATTGAATCGTATGTTTGAACACATCTATCGATTGACACGAGTGTCCAAAATCAGTGCCCAGGGTATGGGTAGGTATGGTATGGTATGGGTGTAAGTGTGAGCGCATGAGTCAATCCTTTGGATATATTCTCTAATTCTTTCATTCATTCTTCGCTTACAAGTGATTGCTTTGAATAACAGACGAAAGAAGTTAAGAATATTATAGACATAAAAGTGTTATATCTTTAAAAATGAGGGAAAGGGTGTCCTTAACTACAACTCCTTCTCAAGTGATAAGTTGTGTTCTTCTACCCAACCATTAATGTTGGCCTCAAAGGGATCTTCAGTGCCGTTAAAATATATGATATATTAATGTTATACCAAATCTAACGGTGCGATGACTTAAACAATTTGATTGTTAGTCCTGTTGTCCAACTCTTCTCAACACAAAACTCAATCAAATAATAAATTATAATCTTTTGCATCAGTTTTGGGATTACTTTCAGTTAATACGACTTTTTTGGCGAAATATCACAAGTTTTGGATAATTGGCTCAAATTTATGTCAAAAAAGTATTGAAATAATAGTTTTTGTGAATAAATCGGAAGCCAATTATCAGATCAGTAATTATGCCTAACATTGCGGCGATCGTCGACTTAAATGCCGGAGGCGTTCACTACACGACCTCTTTATCCACACTTTAATCTGAGCCCAACTCACTTCTGGGCGAGCAGTCCATATCTCAAGACTCACAGGTATGTCATGCCATGTCTTATATTGTCTTTCAATCAATTCTTAATATATTTACTGTTATTTCCATTAGTGTTAGTAATACTAGACTTTTGTGCAAAACTAATGTCATTATTATATGAACTAAATTGCATTCAATTATTCAGTTTAATGTTCTTTATGTCTAATGACACTGAAATGTAGAGCACCTGCAGCTCCTCTCAACACCAATCTGTCATTCATTTCAATACATATATAAGTCAAACGATTTTCACTGAACTCATAGTTTTGTATTACATTTCATGTTATTTACAAATATTTGTCAAAAATATTTTGTATAAAATTTTTATTTTATAAATTACTTTAATATTGAATTGAATTTTGAGTCCAGCGATACAAATGTCAAATATTATACAAGTTTTGAGTTTCATTTCATTTCAATTTTCATTTTGCAATCTGTGATGAAATAAATCTGAAATCTGTATTCAATTTAATAATAATAACAAATCAATAGTTTTTGATTAAGATTTCGCGAATTTCTTACAAATGGTTGCGATTTTGACACTGAAATCATTAGCAGAAGCGGTAACTGTTGTGTTAGGAATGGCTTCAAAACCAAACTTTAATCAAAACATTTGGTTTTCATAAACCAATTCAAGAATTGTGTAAATATTTGACAAAAAATATACTTTTATTTTCATATCATATGTAAATTTGAAGAAATATTTTTGCAAATAAGGCTCAATAGGTGTAGAACTCATGTTAGCATTATTTTTATTGATTATATTTCGTGACCTAAAGTATAATACAGTGAAGATATGACAGATAAGGCAGATGTGATCAAACATTTAGTCCTTTCCATCACTCCTTGCCATTAGTTTTTTGCTTCAATACTTCAAGACTTTATTGTCAGATATTCACCGGAATTGAGACCAAAAAACATTGTTTTGCATTCAATTAATTTAGTTTAGCTTTGAGTGACATTTGCTTTAATAGACTTTGTTTCGGAAATTGCAGTTAAAAGTATCAAAACATTGCAATGAAGTGTAAAATAGTTGTACAAAAAAAAGTTATGAAAAAATTACAAATATGTGACTCAAAAAGAAAATTACATTTTTTAGATAAGAATTGATTAAAAGCTTTGAAGTATAAAATTGTTTCAATTTTTTGCTAAAAATCTATTTTCAGGTGTTTTACAGATATTTGAAAATTTTGTTCAATAAATGCTTTCAACATATCTTTGAAATATTGATTTTTAATAAAGAGTTAATATTATACTTGTGTTCAAAATTACAATTGATTTTTTCTCTCTTCCCCATTAGAAGCGCATAATTAGCTCTGATATACAAAATATTTTTTTATATAACATAAAAATTATTATTACTTCACGTATTGCAGTGTAATATCAGTCGTAATCTTCTTAAACCTACGAAAATATATTTAATGTAAAGTTGTGTTGAAAATCGTACGAAAATTCCTTTTATTATATGAGAAATAAAAGTGAAAATAAATTTACCGAAAAATATGCTTTTGTTCAGCCGTTCAGCCTTTCCTTGCACTTCCCATGTGTTTGCATGAAATAGATTTAACAAAATATAGCTTATTATTGCTCTCTCTCTCTCTCTCTCTCTCTCTCTCTCTCT
>JAQGAT010001867.1:0-11042 GCA_034687845.1 Pantelozetes paolii
TATTAAATAATTTTAATATAATAAAATGAATAAGTAATTCTTCTTTCTAATGCAAAATAAAAATTCACCTTGTTTATAGAGGGAAAGCTAGAATGCGTAAAAATCTGTATAGTTTTTGTTTTAATACCCGTAATTTAACATTAAATTTTACCATGAAAACATGTCTATAATTTATTAAAAATTTTGAAACATAATAGGCAATGATGGAAGATTAATTAGATAATGAAAATTCAATAATAAAATTTAATTTTCAAGTTATTTCATGATAAAAATTTAAAAACACAATTGAATTTTCACAAAGGAATATAATGGAAAATTGATATTTTTGTTCTGTTTCAGAAATATTTAGAAATTTAACATTTTTAACATTTCATAAGAAGAGACAGATCAACATAAATATTTTGTAATAGGTTTGATTTGATTTTCATTTAACCTCTAGCTACAGCTTGTCAAAATATACATATTGTAAAAATTTATTCCCATTATAAAATAATTATTTGACAAAATACATTATCATGGAAAATATTTTTATGAAAGCATATTTAATAGAAAATTAATGTGAAACATTTTTTCCATTATCGGTTTACTTTAGAAAATGATTAGAAATGATGTTTTTAAAACTTTACAAAATTTGGAATTTTATGACATGATAAATTTATGTATATAAGATTAATTTCAAAATTACTTTATCATGTAATTCTGACAAAATAATATATCTATTTAATTACATTGACAAATTTTTAAAATTATGTTGGTAATATGAGTTTTATATGGGTTCAAAATATGTCGCCAAATAACGTAATGACTTTGTTTACAAGCCAATATTTCTTTAATTAAAGTCTTGGATAAACGAAACAAAAATTTCCAATCATTACTGAAACACCTTTTTTAATGCAACTAAAAACTTGACAAAGGTTTTATGGTTTGCTAACAATCTTCAAATTGCATAACCAGGTTGACCTTCAGTCTGGTTGGCCTCAAGTTCAAGGTTGGGTCTGGAGATTGTGTTTAAGGGGGAGAAATTAAATATTCATAATACCACAAGACTTTACCCAAAACTATAAGTTTTTATAAATTTTTGTAATTATCAAATAAAAACTAATCGTTTATAAAGTGAGGAAAAACTAATTGAAAATTAATAATAAAATTTTAATTTAGAGATGAAAATCGTGTTCAGAATTGCAATCAAAAGCACTTTTTATAACAACTTTTTTGCATTAAATTGATTTCAAAAACTTGTCTTTCATTTGCTTTTGAATTCTTTCACCATTTATTGACTTTTTTTTGTTTTGTTTCTTACAATTAATATTAAATTAATATCTAATTGTGTTTTTGTCTCATCATTACATCGGATGTCACGAAAAGGCTTTTAAGATTTGAATATTTGTTGAAAACTAGTTTTTTGATCCATTCTTAGTGTATCTCAGATTTTGTACATTAATTGATGTCTGAAAGCTTTGGTTAGCATTTATTTTCAGACTTTTTCATAGTTTTAAGAATTTTTTTAGAATCTGTTTCGCACTGGTATTGAAAAAGTGAACTTCAGATTGGATTTTATCATTTATTAATATTTAAAGGTTTGTATGTTTTGTGTTATTGAATCAAATTATTAAAATTTATTTTTAATAGTATTTAAGATTTGTTTTTCATTTGATTTATAGATAAATAATTTTATTAATTATACCATTAATTGAATTAAATGTCATGAAGACAGTCAGGGATTAGAAATATTAAATTCATTTTCGACTCTTTATTTGTATTTTATATATAAAATGTAAAAAATCATTGAATTTTAGAAAATATTTTCAATTTTTAACATTTAATATAAATTTTAATTTGAACTAAACATTGACTTTGGTTTAGATCTGGATAACTAACAGTGCCTTCACTCTATTGAATTGAAAACCGACTTCAAAAGCGTCAAAACTCTGTCAACGGTTTTTCTTCACTACATCTCTACCAAAACCTTCAGATTTTTAATTACTCTTATAATCTGTTTAAAAATCTGTGCAACGGATTGCTTCAAAACAAACCAATCGATTATGTCTTCAATTCCTGTCATTAATGTGTTTAAACAAAAAACAATGTTTTCATTAAAACTGTTTTGTTTTGCAATCATTTTCTTCACACAAACGATAAATTCAATATCAAGTCTAATATCAGGCAATGAATCGCTTCTGGCGTCTCAACACTTTAGTCGTGTGGTAAGGGATGCTAAATGTCAGGATCCTGTGCCCAAAGTTATACACATAAGTGATTATATACTGTCGGCAAAGAAGAAGTTCGTTCCCCATTGCACTCGACTTCACTTTTGTGGCCATTTCTCCGGTTGTTGTCGTCAAGAGAATGAAGAATGTGTTCCAAAGACTGTCGAAGACGTGAAGCTATACTTCTGGGTCATTGAGTTGACACCCGATGGCAAACAGAGGAAAGGTGTCGAACATATAACGATGAAGAATCACACGGAATGCCATTGTCAGCCAGTTAATAATGATACACCAAGATAATCTACCCGTCCTTTCACTATGGGTTCAAAGTATTATAATATTTTAAATTATTTACACATTTATTGACATATATTTTGCAAAAATATTTTAAATGTTTAAAACAATTATAAATTAATTAATTGTTTAAAAAACTAAATATTCATTAAAATACTTAAGAAAATGTTTGAAAAGAAGTTTTAAATAAAGTTTTTATTAATTACTAAATAATTTTTAAAATGTTTTTCAATTTTATCCAACATTTTATGAGTTATTAAATTAGTTTTTGCGAAATACTTATTCAAATATTTTTATGATTGCGTGAAATTAAAATAGTTTTGTTATCAAACCTTAACCTTAATTAATAAACGTTTCATTTGTCCTTCAGAGGGGTTGGGAGGGGTTGGAAAGGGATAGGGTTAGAGAATAACTAATTTGTATTTAAATTAAAATTGATTTGTATTTTGTTATCAATTGAGATGAATATCAAGATTTCTAAGAAGGGATTTATTTCCCACTGATATGAACACGAAATCAAATAATTTTCAAATGTTTGCAGACATACAGACATTCACTCGTCATATGAGACGACATTTTAATGAATACGAGTTTAGATTTATTGGTAATTATACACAGAATTACGGTTTGAATGATAGCCAGAGGGTTAGCCATAGCCCAGTCCATAGTTTAAGGGTGTTAGTGAATAATATTAAAGTTAGGGCTTATCACTCCCTGTGCTCTGGGCTTCTCTAATAAAAAAGACTCCACTCATCCACTCCTCTCTTTGTCTTCAATACATCCATTAATTTATAAATATTTTGTCATTCAATTGAGTTCAAGGAATGAATTGAATGATCGATAGAAACAATATTGCCTTCAATGACAACCTATTCATACAAACCAGTGATGAGCAGACAATCGGTGCTTAAGGTTATCCTTAATGTCAGATAATCTTAAAATGTTAATAAATGAAAGCACATCCAGGGTCAACTTTTATCAATGCCTTAGAGTGCATGCAATGTTTGACAAATTGTGAGAGATGTCAAACGCATAGCCCTTTCCATCCCTTCTGTCCACTGAATCAAACATTGAATAAATTGATAAACATTTTTAAAACAGTTATAAAATGTTTCAATAATTAATTAATTAAATAAATCATTAAAGATATGACCACTACTTCCCATCAAATAAAATATACACCAAATGTAGTGTCGGTTGAAGTGAAAAGTTTAACAACTTTTTTGCACGGAATCAATGATTTGATTAAACATTTCAATCATTTTAAACATATATTTAATTACATTTTAAAAATATATTAATAAATTATTTTTATATTAAAATTTGTAAAAATTAAATCAATGTTTCAATTATTAATTGACAGTAATATTACCCTTTAATTTTGTATATCAAAAGAGATGGGATCTTATGAATATAAATTGGCAAAATGTGATTGATCAATTTCATTTGATTAAATGTCATTAATAAAGCATTAATTCAACATTTGATAAATCATTAGTTTATTAGACGTTAATTGAAAAACTGATTTTAATTATATGTGAATGAATTGAAAGTTGTTTTCAATTATTTCAAGAATTTTTTATCCAAAAGTAGTGAATATTTATGACATCTTTGACGTCAATAATTCAGTTTAAAAGTTGTTTCAGGGGTTGAGTACACGGGAATAAGGGGGGAATAAATCACAAATGATGTCAAAAACTTTAAATCAGTAATAAATAAAGAGTTCGTTGAAATTCAATGACAAAAAGTATTTTAAGTTTTAACACAAAAAAAACTTTCATTTCATATCTAATCAAATGTCACTCAAAGTTAATTCAATGGAGATTTGAATTTCATTTTTAAAACATTGTAAACAATTTAAAATTATTTTGTATTTATGTAAAATTGGAGAATTACATCCATGGTCATTTTCAACTGATAATCTTGATAATTTGCCAAATTTGAAATAAACATAAATCTTTGTTAAGTGAAACTCGCCTTAATTTCTTGTAGTGGTATTTGTATAATAATATATGATTTAAGGGGCCATAAGAGGAATGGGTGTTTGAATTTAGTTTTTGTTTGACTTTCCTTTCAAATATAAATGCTTTCCAAATATATTATTATATTTTTTTGATATATTTAATGAAAATCAGAGAAAAAATGGAAATTAAATTTCAAATGATTTCATAAAAGATAAGAAATATTATAATTGTATTCAATTTTATTCAATCTTTTCATAAGAATCAAAGAATTTCAGTGAAAATCATTCAAATCCTTGGATTTTAGATATAAATCAATCAATTATTCAATGATTGACTATTTTGTGCACAAAAATAGTTATCATTCTTTGAAAAATGAAAAATAAATTTCTGATAAAATTGTTTAATCCTTTGATAAAAAAGTTGTTATTTTGTAAATTGATGTTAACATTGATTATAAAACCATTAAAAGACTTTATAAAAATTATTTATAAATTTGATGTACACTTCAATTGAGACGTCATTTTATAAAACTGGAAATTAATGATCAAATTGAGAGCTCAATGCATTTGCAACCAAAATGAACTAGATCAACTCTGTTTAAAGGAAAGTGAACTTTATCTTCCAAACAAAATGTTAGCAAACGTTCATAAAATCGGTCAAACGTTTCGATGAAATATTGAAATGTCTGAAAGTCTTGATGTTTAACCTTATAATTGAAATTAATCTTCAATTTTGCTCTGAAAGTCATAGATTCGGGCAAAAAGTGAAATCAGATATGAGTTATCGTTTAAATTTATTTTTGCAAACATTTCTCAAGAAAAATGAGATATATTTTGCGTGAAATGACTTTGCATTGCATAACAAACCATAAAGTTTTTACATTAAAACCCAATTCTTCAGAACTGGACTCACATTTGAAATATTCAATCACTTTGAGTGAAAAAATTGTTGATTTAGTTGTCCTTGGATTCAGTGCTTGCACTGACTCTCAGCCAGAATCTGCCTCAAAATCCTGTGCCCATTCCCTATGGCTTTCAGTTTCATCGATACAAATGTGATTGAAATCGGGGTTTAATTAAAGTCAGAGAAAGGGTTTGAAAATATGTTAAAATGTTTGTTGTTTTCAATTGTTATTCAAATCATTGTTTGTGACGACAGTAAGAGTGGATCACAATTAGCGGCCGAACACTTCGCCCGTGTGTTGAGAGAAGCAAAATGTGATAAACCTATGCCTCGTGTCCTATATATGGCTAAACTATATCCACAGTACAACAAAAAGTACGTACCCTTTGCCACAATACTAAGCGTTTGTGGATCGGGTTCGGGCTGTTGTAGTGATGAGACCCAGAGATGTGTTGTTAAGACTATTCATAAAATTACTTTGCATTTCATAACACTTGAATTGACGCCAAAGGGAAACATAAAAGGAGTTGAATCAATCAATTTTGATAATCACACTCAATGTGAGTGCAGACATATTAACAGGTATTTCATTGTTATTTCACTTTTACTTAACATTTATAATAAAAATTTTGGTTTTCAGTCAATAATTGATAAAAAAAATTGAAGTTTTGCTAAAAATATATTTATTTTGAAAATCATTAAAATGTTTTGAAATTTCAATAATTATATTCAAAAACTAATTTTCAATTAAAATAATGTCTAAATTGATAGCAATTATTGATTTTTTGTGATATTATTGCAAATCTCTAATCATTTGTCTGTTTAACAAGAATTCATTATATTTTATGATTAAAACTTGATTTTTTTGATTTTGTTTTACAACAGCAATGAAAAAGTTGATTATTATTATGAAGACTATGCGTTGAAAACAAATTTATCGTTTAAATCATCAGTTGATTACATAAACACTGAGAATAAAAATCAATCAAATTCTTCAACAATCAGTTGTTTAAAAGGTTTTTCAATTATTTTATTTAACATTGTTTTCATTAAAATTTATTTATGTTTAACAAAGCAATTGTAAAATTTCATGAATGGCTGTCAAAGTGAATAATATTCAATAAAAATATTATATTTTACCTTAAATTTCAATTTTAAGCCCTTTTTATGACACACTTTCACAACTGATTTATTCAAGAATTTTAATTCAAATTCATTGAAATATTATTGAAATAATTGTATTCAGAATCAATTTGTCTTTAATATAAAAAGTGTAATTGTTTTCAGTCTCTTAGACCTCAAAACAATTATTATAACTGTTTATAATGTAAGTGAAGATTTGAGATAATTTAAAGTTATGATAATTAGGAGAAATGTAAATTTGAAGGCCAGTGAACTGCTATTGAAACTATCAATTATTGATCAAAAAGTTTGACTTTCAATGCCAACAAAATTTCCAAAACTATTGAAACCTTTTTTGTTTATTATTAGTCGAGAAGAACTTGTTTTTACTGAAAAACAAACGTTTAGTTTCCAAACGATAGAGAAATTAAAACTTATTATAAATGAAAATCTATTTTAAGTTTATATTGTAATCAAAAAATTTGTAATTCATTTGCTATTTATTATAAATAATGAAAATGAGAACTCAATAAAACATTTATTACTTTTCAATAATTTATATATTTATCACTTGTTTTGGGCATAAATTAAAGTTAATTTAAAAGTTGACGAAAAGTTTAATTGAATTTTTGTTTAAATAATTTATTAAGAAATAAAATAAATGATGAAAATCTGTAAAATTGTTTCATTTGTTTTGCTATTAAATAATTGTTTCACTGTTTGTATAACTGAAAGAATATTTTATTATTTGAATGATTTGTCAGAAACTGATTGGAAATCATTTAAAATCAGTTCAACGACTGAACAAAAGTCAATTCCCAGCGATTATATTGTGTGGGCTTTGTATGCAAACACAATCAACGAAACCGGGTTTGTATCCAAACATTCATTCATTTGATTAAATCACTACTTATTTATTCAGTAATAAAATATCAGGAGTTTTGAAACTGACTTTCACTCAAAACACTAAAACATAAAAAAACAAATTTCGAGTAAATTCTTGATTCAAATGAAAAACAAATCAATTTTGAAAATCTATACAATAATTATAGGATCCGAGTCTCAAGAAAGATGTAAAAGATATCTGTTTTACTATCTTTAGGACAAATCACGAGTTGATTGCAAAATACAAACATTTAAAGAGAAATTAATATCATTTCAAATAAGTTATTATATTATGATATCTCAAAACATATCAATGTTTGGATTGATTTTCCTTTTACTTCACTATTAGATGAAATAATTTTTATAATAGTTTTAATAATAAATTGATTTACATATCTGTCGCCTAACAGAGTGTAGAAGCACTGGTTTTCCCCTAAAACCTGAGATTTATCCTTGAATTTTGATTCAAATATTTTGATACATAATTACTTAAAATCTATAAAACTCTTAACAACTGCTTAAACCATTGAAACACTTAAGTCTTAAGTATTTAATAATTATTGGATACAATGCAAGCATTTAAGTCATTATATTGATAAATGTAAAATTGAATACTCTGTGTCGTTTAAGTCGGTGACACACAAACCCATTAGGTTTTCCAAATCAATAATTATCTGCAATAATTGGCAATCATTTAAATGTTTGTCTTTTTTGAGGAATTTATTTAAAAGTTAATTCCGATTTCACTTTGATTTTAATGAAAACAAATAAAATATTTGAATAATTTATACATAGGTTCGCACAGTTAGAAGTTCACACCAACCCCATGCATGCAGACAGTGCACAGGCATATCACGCCGGGTTCATTGAAGGATATCTGACCGCAGAGATAATGGCTATGCATTGGAGAAACCAAATTGACTTGTATTGTGATAAACATGAGATTTATTGCAGAAAATTGTTCAGATTTTTAGACAAAAACCTAAACATAACTCAAGAAAAGGTGAAAACTCGGCGAAACATAAGCTCTTATTGGCATCAAATTGGACTCGTTTTGGAGCAGTTGACTGGACTTCAAGACGGATATAATGTTAAACTGTGGGCACATATACCTAAAAAGCCGCGAATGGATGTCGACTCTAAGGGATTGATATCACTCTCTATTATACCAGAGTTGAGTGAATTAGAGTTAACACTGAATAAGACAAACAGTCAGAGCGTTAGAGACGGTTCCTGTTCTGCGATCGTTAAACCACTGGCCGATGGAAGTGATCTCTATGTGGGACATAACACATGGGTTTGGTATAGCATGATGTTAAGGGTGTTTAAAAAATTTGAGCTCAATTACCGAAGACTTCCAAATAATGGTGACTCTGACCACTTCATACCCGGAAGAATATCTGCCTTCTCGTCATACCCGGGTTATTATTATCTTCACTCAAAACACTATTCAATTTCAAGAATATTCTTATAGTAGACTCAAATACTTGTCATTTCAGGCGCTCTCACCTCTATTGATGACTTTTACATCCTGTCCTCAGGACTGGTAGTTCAGGAAACGTCCATAACTAACATAAACAGTAATCTCTGGCAACACATAAAACCAGAAAAAATTGTTTTACAATTCATCAGGAATTTAGTGTCAAATCGATTGTCAGATTCGGGCAAAGAGTGGACACAAGTATTTGAGGACAACAACAGCGGCACATATAACGACCAGTTTATGGTCATTGACTTCAATCAATTCATTGCCGGCACTCAACCCAACGCCTCTGCAAATGACTTGTTATGGGTTTTGGAACAAATGCCCGGAACTGTTATGTCTGCAGACGTCACTGGTATTCAATTGGACAAACATTTTGTCAAACAATTCACAACTCTTTGTCTTATTTAAGATGTGCTCCGAAGTCAGGGGTATTGGGCGTCATATAATGTCCCTTATTTTGAGCACATATTCAATATAAGCGGTTATAACAAACTCGTAGAACTCTATGGAGACTACTATTCCTATAACAAGACCGCCAGAGCTCTCATCTTCAGAAGGGATCAGGTCTTCAATTATTTTCGTTTAAATTATTACTTATTTTTATTTTTTGTCAAATTTAGTCAAAAATCGAGTCTTTGTTAACATTTTATAGTTTTATGAGATATAATGACTTCGAAAAAGACCCCTTAAGTGAATGCAAGTGTAGTCCCCCTTACACTGCAGAGTATGCCATCTCTGCTCGCAATGATCTCAATGACCCGAACGGCACCTATCCTTTCGATGCCCTCGGGTTCAGGGATTGGGGGGCTATTGATGTGAAGATAACCAACAGTGAAATGTCCAGACGTTTTGAAATGTTGGTCGTAAGCAGTCCTTCATATGAAAGACACCAACCCTTCCAGTGGTCGAACACTAAGTTATCTGCGAGTATCAGACATGAGGGACACCCTGACAGGTGGGCGTTTGCCCCCTATTTCATCAGATGGTATCCCTTTGACACTGAGATCGCAGGTGTGGCCATCGCTGAGAATGTTTCCGTTTGAAGGGTTGTTATAAAAAGGGGGTAATTATAACACAATAGACAATAATGTGTTCATTGAAAGGGAAAATGTATTTAAGCTGTGATTTGATTAAAGTTTATGTCATTTTGTAATCAATTTATAGTTATTTGTAAAAAGTTATCAAAAGTTTTGATATTTATTCAAATATTTGTAAAAATGTTTCAAAAAATCAAAATTTAATTCAATTTTCATTAAAATTAAGAGTTTTTTCACTTTTTATAACACTTTTAGTGAATAAGTGTTAAAACTATTGACTTTTGAGAAACAAATCATTTGTTTTACTATTGATTTAAAACTAAATCTTAATTCAAATCCCTTATTGTCTTAACCACTGATGCTCTCAATGAGGGGTTGGTTTCTTCCCGTCCACATAAAAATTTCTTGTGGCCGGGGGTAGAGTCAGTTCAATGCCATCCATGTCTTCATTTAGGATTATTTGACAACCTTTAAGGGGTATTAAACATAAATAACAAGTAAATAGCAATTATAACCCTTAATCACACACTGAGTCGTGAGTTGGGCTTAAGAAAGGGCGCCATATCTAACATATCCTCCTCTTCCTCCTTGGGTTGGGTTAACCCATCAAAGAAGGGTTGACTCACATAGACATGACACGTACAACAGGCCAGGGATGCCTCACACGCGCCCTCAATCTCAATGTGGTTGTTATGCGCCAAATACATGGCGTTTTCGCCTACCCGTCCCTTCACTTCATGTCTGTCCCCAGTTTTGGTCACATAAACAACTTTCACCACTTTTTCAGCACTTTTTTTGTCACAAAATGTCCGCAACTTTTGATTCATTAAAAACAAATGGTTTTTGCCTTTCATTTGATTTAAAAGCAATTGTTTTACAAAACATAACATTATTTACAAAATCAGTGAAACATTTGCTTTGAGTTTGTTTTCATAACAAATATTACGCAATCATTGATTACACGTGCGATCGGCTGTCCATAGATTACGACTTTTGAATTGAGCTTGAATTGAGCTTGATACTATTGGACACTATTTTCAATACTTTTTAAGCTTTTATATTATAATTTTGAGAAAACATTGAATTTTGAGGAAATCTGTGATAAAATAACAATTAGTTTATAATTTCATTTATTTTATAGGCA
>JAQGAT010001868.1:0-11040 GCA_034687845.1 Pantelozetes paolii
TCTCTCTCTCTCTCTCTCTCTCTCTCTCCACAATTTATGACAGAGCTATGAATCAGGATATGAAATGTTGGTCTGAGCCTGAGTTGGACTGTGGACTAGCACTAGCAGAGCACTGGCAAAGCACTTGTATGGCACGCATAGCATATCAATCTAAGCCTTTCGATATGTTTTAGAAGAAAATCTTTGTTCTGATTAATACAAACACAAAACACAAACAGTAATACAAATAACAAATGTTTTGCTTTATTTAGTGAACAATTTATTTGTTGTTATTATTATTGTTGTTATTTTCATTCATTCAACAAATTTAACACAATTTTAATCGATTTTCAATATTCAGATCCAATGAATATATTTTAAACATATTTTCTCTCTGTTTGTTTGAGTCTTTTGTCATTTCTTCAAAATATTTTGATTGAATTTTTTTTACTTTTCAAAAATATTCAATATTTTTGAATATATTTTTTGATAAATCAGATAAAATACATGAAATGAACTGACATTTTGTTAAAAAATATTATAAAATATTTATATATTTCTTAAACATCTGTTCCCTTGAATATCAATAAATCCAAAGCAAATGCAAAAATATTTTTTATTATTAAAAGTTTTTTAGATATAAAGAAAATAATCAATTGATGAGAAGAAAACACATTTTTGTTGTCAAAAGTGTATAATTTTAAGCCTTTTATAGATAACACAACTTTTTGTGATCTCTTATAATGAAAATTATTATTATTTTTTGTCAAACACTCAGAAAATAAACGCAATTTTCGTAAAATCTTTTTACTTTGGGATCAATAAAGTGCTTATAAGCAGTGAAATACAAATATTTATTGATTTATTAAAAAACAACTATTTTTTGTGAAAAACATTTCCAAACTCTTAAGTAATATCTCTTTAAGTATTATAAAAAAATCTTCAAAAACTTCAAGTCAAGACTAAAATCAGAAAATCGACTGAAAATTGTTTTTTATTGTAAAAATAATTTGATAACAGATTTATAGTTAGTTTTCATTGATTTTCAGTTTCATTTGATTGATTGCATTCATCAGACATGACATCAATTTTTTGGGCCTTTATTATGGATTTTCTTTGAATTCAGTTAAATATATGTTCACAACGTCTGAGAAATAATTGATTGAATTTAAATCAATACTTATTTTCAAATAATGAAACAAAAATACAAATCATTTTTCAAATAACTGTTAATAAATAAAATTGATTTAAATGTTAAATGACTTGAATCAGGGACGTTTCATAGAAGAAAAAATACATTCTTATGCTTTGAATACAAATATAATAAAATACAAATTTACAGAGTTATCTTGATTAAATTAAAATTTTTATTACTTTGAAGTAATTGTGTTAATTTCTTAAGGAATGATCTTGAATAAAACTAAAATGATAACAACCCCTTTATTTACAAGATTTGAAATCTGGATAACTATCAAAACAATGGTCACAATCGGTGGTTATGTTTAATCAAATATTGTATTTTCCACTCATGTTAAGCACTGGCTGTAACTTTTTATTGAGTGCTCAAAACACAAGAGTAGAGTATAATTCTGTGTACCATTCCTTTACCACTTCATACCATTCCTTTCCATTTTCAGTTTATTTGTGAAACTCTTTGAATATTTAAGTATTGAATACTTATTCAGTAATATTGAGGACAAACTTCTCAATAGTTTTCATCTCTTTATCTTCACTTAAGAATCAAATCTGAATTCAAATTCAAAACCAATTCCTTGTGATTCAGATAAACAGTAAAAAAGGAAATACAATATCTGTTTGAAAGAGTTTGGGAACGATAGACAGTAAAGAGTATTATTAGAGACGAACCAAATGTTTGTGCAAAACGTTTTTGTGATGCACTTCAAGGATCATCGATTGCCGATACAGAGGAGCACTGATAGGGTTGAGACAATTGTAATGTTAAGTAATATTACAATAGATTTCTGTAATATTTGCGATAATTTATCAAAAATTTAATTCAATTATTGAATACTTTTAATTAATTGCAAAAATATTTTATTGAAAAAAAGGATAACTTTTTTATCTCTATATAATTTGTGTTTATATGTAATGCTTAGTTTTGGGTCAATAGTGCTCATGTAGTCTCACATTTTGTGTTTGTTTATTGAAGTGGATTTTTAGATCTGTTTGTATTTGTGCTTAATTTCTGTCTTATTGTATAATTTGTATAACAATTGAGTGAATCCTTACTATATTTCAAACCTTTCTTTACATTTCAATAAAAATAGACTTTTAAATGAATTTTCAATTATTATTCAATATTACGTAAAATAAAGTAATATTACATTGATTTGAATATTACGTAATAAACATAACGTCAAACACCAGTGTTTTCACTCATTTCACACTAACTTTGACTATAACTTAGCTTTTAGTGCAAAATGACTGCAAAAATTGAGAAAATATTGTTTTGTTTTGTTTATTATTTTTTAACTGAAGATTTCATTTCATATAAAAAATAAATGCTTAAAAATAAAATAAATTTAATTTTGATCAGTAAATTAAATCTAACCCAGGATGCTATGGTTAACTAACCCTTTCCCTTATGCTCTATTTGGTACACAGATTCTCAGCGACTGATTCTGGTCTTCAATTAAATGTCTTTTGTTTTCATATTCAGAGTTATATATAAGTTATTAAACAAAACTTAATTTAATATAAACTTTAAGTTCTCCCAAAGGGTGTCAAATGCAGATGTGGTCACAAAACCCCTTAATATTTATTTCATTTAAATTCTCTCAAATGAAAAATTAAGTCATTTTATGCGTAAGTAATTGAAGAATAGTTTTATGAATAAAATAAATATATATTTAATTAAATTGAAATCAATTAAAGTCAACCGAAGTCTCAATTCTTTATTCAATTTTCTCTTTTAATAAAATTTTCATTTTCTTAATTGAAAAACAGTTTTCTGTCAAACGGTATAACAAATGATTGGGATTTTCATTGAGTGCTTTTAGTCAGGACTTCAAACTGAATGAATGGAAATATTATTTAAACATAAAAATAGTTTTCATTCAAATGATAGGAATATTCTTGAAATTACTCTATTATAGCATAGATGGTCAGTGGGGTAGGGGTTGGGCTTTATCATTGAATTTCTCATGAGATATACCCCTTTAGAGTTGAACACAAATGTTAATAACATCCATTACGTAATAAGCATAAATACCCCTGAGTTTATGGGGATAGTCATCAAATATATAAATAAAAGAAATATTTGGTTTGAAAAATGATTTGAAAAATGATTTTTGAGAATATTATGGAAGAAATGCATTAACTTTTCAATTATTAATTAAAATTGATATGAAATTCAGTTTTTTATTATTCTATGAGAATTGAATAAATCCTTTGAAGCAAAACATTATTGACTTTTATATTACAATAAAATTTGTGAATAAAATTAAAATTTAATTTTCAGATCAACTCTAATGCGAGTCTAACTGTAATTAACGTCATTAAGAGAGAAATACATTACAATTATATTCATAACATTTGATACTATTTTTTGTATAATTACTATATTATCACAAAATGTTATGTTTTGTGAATATTTTATAAACTATTGAAAGTTTGGGAAAATATACGACAAATAGTTATTTTTCGCACAATTTATATAAAGTCACGAAAAATTCAAATTAATCTGAAATTGAAATCTAATATAATTGACGACAAAATAATTTTTTGATTAAAAACACAATTATTTGTAATAATTATTAAATTATCGGAAAATAATTATTTCAATAATTGTTATCAAAGTATTAAATATTAAATGTCATCTAAAATGTAGTGATTTTTATGTGATTATTGAATTGCAGAGATTGACGGATGGGTGGCAAACACTGGTGCTTAAGATAATGTTTGCACTGTTTTGTTAACATTTGATAAATATTTTAAAGAAAAAGATTGAAAATGAAATGAAATTCAAATGAAATGTGATTTTATTTTTTGATATAAAGCTTAAGAATAAAAGAAAAAAAATAATTTCAAGTTTTGTATCAATTATTCAAATGTTTGAATCGTTTGACAGCTTTTTTGAATTGATTTCACACTTCAATTGATTCACTCATTCAGTCATTCAAACGCAGACTTAATTACAAATTCAAACAAATCTATTAAACATTGAATTTATTTTTAATTATTGGAAAACATATTAAGAATTGAATTGAAATTACAGTGAATTGTATTTAAAACACAAGAAATCAGTGAAATATAAATATAAAACTCTTTCCGCAATGTGTTTGATGTCTGCAAACACTTGGCATCACTTTAAGAGTACATTTGATTATAGGTTTAGACTTTAAGCACTAATTGATAGCAAATGTTTGAAGGCATGAACGGACGGGCGGTTCCTCTGAATCAAAGATTAATTAAACAGTTATTAAGAGTTGAAAAAACTATTGAAAAATGAATACAAAAACTAATCATTAATTTGAAAGTCATTTGAGAATTGAATGCAAAACTAATTTTCAACTGTTTTGGACGGAAGTAAAGGACAGTTGACTGACACGACCTCAGGAGGTCTTGAGAGTCAACTTCGCTTCAAATGTTAGAAATGTTATTACAGGCCATCGACTGAAGAGTTAGAACTGATGTCTTCGTATACTTTCTTCTTTGGGAAGTACTTCGGGTGACCACTGACTAGGATTTCTACCGCTTCGCCGCTTAGGTATTCAGTGTCCTTTGCAAACGTGAAGAGCACTGGATGTTCGCCGACAACCAAAGCACGCATTTTTGTAGCTTTGTTTGAGTTTCCCAATTGTTTGAACGTAAAGACTCCGAAGTCGTAGTGTTGGCCGACTGTCCGGTCGTTGACAATGTCTGCCAATCGATTCATGACATCTTTGGGCGTCATATCAGTGTTGTAGTCACCAATAGGTATGGCCTGACCTCTGTGTATGACATAACAGTTCTTACTGTAGTCACTGTTCTTCGCGACGCTATTATTGGCATACATTTGTTGGTAACCGTTGGCCACCAATACCTGCGGTGTTATGACCGGCTCTGCGCTGTGTTTACGTGTCTGTACTCTCAAAGCGTTTCGTTCAGACCTCAAGCGCTCTACCCTTTCCTCTAATCGTTTGCGCTTTTCATCCATCTTTGCGTTGACCGCACGGACGGACACTAACTGTTGGACCACTTCTTCTGCTCTGGTCTTCCAGAAGTCGATTACTCCGTCCTTTCGTGTTATCATTTGTTTTAGCGTTTCATTGGTTTTCTTCAGTTCTTCCAAAAGAGTTGATGTTTTGTGTGAACCGGAAGAAGAGGTGACACGAGGTGTGAGACGACTGTCTTCTCTCTCAGTGCGGCGTTTGCTCTCATTTTCTCGGAGAAGCTTCTGCTGAAGGACTCGGATCTCTTGTTTACTGTCTTTGTATTGTTGGCGAAACTCTTCCCACTTTTTGGTCTGAATTTGGGAACCGTTTCCACTCTTTTGGAACTCTTGAAGGACTATGTCCTCCGACTCCCAGTTACGGACGTCGGACACGAATGCCTCCAAAGGGAGACCCAATTGATCTCTGGATGTGATTGAAGTGATCTTCCGGTATTGGGTTACTCTATGTGTGGGCAGTATTGGTATGCGTTTAGGTTTAGGTTTGGGTTTGGGTTTGGGTTTGGACTCAGTGTCCGAGTCGTCCAAAACAATAGTCGGCACAGCATTGGGTGCTTCACTGATGAGGTCGAGGCCAGGGATAACACTGTTTGACATTTCTTTCAACTGCTTTCGGGACTCAAATCAATGTCTGATATGTTTAGAGCTTTTGATGAAAAATCGGTAATATTTGGCCACAAATTGGACTCAATTTGCCGACAAATCAATGCTTTTATTTGAAAACACTTTAAACAATGCTTTGTATTAACACTTTACTCAACATTTCATCCACTTTTAAGGGGTATTTATAAAAGGGGTATAAATGACGTCAAAATTAAACTTAGTTTTCAATCAATGAATAAAATTTATTTGAGTTTTGAATAAATAATTGAAATTTTTATCAAATATTTGAAACATTTTTTAAATAAAAATAATTTTTTCACATTTTATTCAATAATTTTCATTAAAATCAATGAAAGTCTGAAATGAAGTGAAACTCAAAAGCAATTGAAATGCAATTGAAATGCATTTGAATTCACTTCACGTCAATCGGAATCTATTTCTTCGATATTATAGTCGTATTTGAGGTCAAAATTGTTGTCCATTTCAATCACTTTTGCTTTACTTTTGGTTTCATTACTATTGACTGAACTCTTGTTTAAGACATAACTCAACTCATTGTCCATTTGATCCCTATTTTTACCGAAGTTTACGATTTTGTCCAAAAGGTATCGATATTTGGCGTCAAATGAATGCAAATGTTTTGGCATTTGAGAGATAAATGGCATGAAATCAGTGACGAGACTACAAGTGCTCGCAAACAATGTTTTTTCGTTAAATGTTTCCCTAATTTGTCGCTTAAGTGAGTCCTTCAGACGATTCACTGCAAACACTTCCGGTCTTTCAAATGGTTTGAATGTGCGCTTAGGTTTGGGATTGTCTTCAGATTCAGTGATAACTGAGTGCCGATTAGTCTTTGATATATTGAACATAAGGCCACGCATTGCAAGAGAGCACTGATAGGACTCAAACACCTGTTTGTCATTGAATCCGAAGAGAGCGTCCGATTCGCGCAACCAATCCATACATTTGTCTGCGGTTTCAATGCTATCACAAAATTCAATGTAATTTTGATGAAGCCATGCATTGAAGACATCACTCGAGACCACTATTTTATCGGCAATTTCTTCCGGAGTATCTTGAAGTGGATTGCGTTCGTAAGCACTCAAGTGGTCCGGCATTTGATACATCAGCTCCAGATCTGATTGATTACTAACAGATGAATGGCTTTCAATGTCAACCCTTTTCGCGTAAAGAACTTTTCCGACCGCATGAGCGATGGTTAGCGACGGATCTCTTAACAGATAATTCAAGTCTTTGTCTGATTTTGTTTTTCGCACTTTTTTAGTGCTTTTGTCAGCACTGGTATCGATTGAATGCATATAAAGTAATTGCATATTATTTATAGCACTTCTTATATCACCGGAAGAGCTGTCAATCAATCTTTGGATTTCCTCTTTTGAGAACCGATTTTCACTCAATCGCTGAAGAATTTTATTCAGAGATGTGTTTGATATCGACGTAAAACTAATTGTCTTTATATTGAGCTCTAATTGAAGTGCTTTTGGAAGTAATTTGTATTCTTCTGAGTGACCATTGATTGTCTCAGAAATGATGAAAACAATTGGAATCAAACGATTGCCAAACCTTTTGGCCAAAGACCGCAGCTCTTTGTGAAGCGCTTCCGGTTTTGTATAGAAAACGTTTGGAAACTCTTCGACCAAAACCAACCGTCGATTGAGTGGTGATTGAGGTTGTGTTGAGTCAACGGTGCCGTCGGTTAACTCAATGCCCAATCGAGTCCTATATCGGACACAATCGGCTATAAATTGATTGAAATTTTGGATTTGATTCAAAGAATTGATTGGATTTTCATGTCTTTCATTGAAATCGTTGTCCAAAACGGTCTCAAAATACTGACTATAAGTCTTGTATTCAATCACTTCTACATTGAATTCTTTGGCCAATACTCGCAAAGAAGTGGTTTTGCCTTCAATGACAACAAACAATGGATTAATTGAGACAATGGTCTAATGAGGGGAAGGGTGTGATGGCATACCTGCACCGGTGGGTCCGTTCAGCAACAAAAGCAGTGAATCAGAGGTATTGTCAACAAATTGTTTGCGAAACCAATCACACAATTGATTGCATTTGTATCGACTGAACGCCAATTGATTGCTGTCTTCGGCAACCATTGAATCCAAAAAACCGATTGAATTGTTGTTAAACTTATTGTCAATACTTTGGACACAATCTTCGCTCAACTCTTGAGTGAAGTCTTCATTCAATTGACGTTTTCTTGACTTTTGTTTTGTTTGTTTGCTTTGAATATTCATTGAATCAAACGATGGTTTGATCCAAATGTCGGACCATTTGGTGGACTCTTTGTTAGACATCAGTGAAAGTCATAAACATTTAAATTATTATTAATTTAAATCAAATTTAAATCAAATTTAATGAAAACTAAAAATTGTTTACAAATAATGACTAAAACTGTAAACCATTTGACATAAGAGTCAAAAGATGTCAGCAATTCATCCAAACATTGAGTCAATCATTGATTCAAAGGTTTATTTGATTTGCAATTAATTTAATGAAAATTAAGACTAAATTCAATCAATATTTCACTTAATTGTCATTAAATCCTATTTTAAAAGCAATAATTGAAACAATATTTTATGAAAAATGAAATGAATTTTATTGAAAACAAATGAATATTAATATACTTGTAATGAATGTCAAGAATATTCTGGTTTTCAATGAATATAAGGGTTAATAAAACATATAAAAAGGTATAAAAATTGAATTGAACATGGTTAATTATTCAATCAATATGTTGTGATCGCCTGAAATTGAATCAGAGGATAATTCTTCTTCTTCTTCAAGACTTGTGTGATCTTCTGATTCAAGAATAGGAGTATATTCTGAAGGAGTGGTAACTCTGTTGTCATAAATATATTCATCGATGTTGTGATCTCTGTATAACTGTCTGACATAGTATTTGAATAGCATTGCGACCGCAGTATAGACCCCGGTATAGGCTATCACTCTTGTGGTCAACAGAAAAAAGTCGATTTGTTTTATCACTCCTTTCGGAAACACAATAAACCGAAAGCCATAGCGTCTAATATGAGTGCGATTGTAGTCACTGTAGTATAGCATTACCCGATCCGTCGTATATCCAGTCGCCGGCATATTGTGCTCATTGTCTATACGTGTAAACGATATCATTGACTCACAATCTCTTTGTTTATCAAAGGTTTTGAAAATAGGTTTAAAACACATCCATTGAATATTTATACTAATAATTGCACCAAATTTTGCGATCATTTCATACGATTGCATAGCATTTGCAGTGTTTTCAATGATATCTCGTAACACAAAAACAGGACATTTTGGGTCAGTCTTTGGATTCCATCTGCACTTCAGATAATATCTGACGTCAGGGTTGGGCTGATTGTCGAGTATTATATTCTCGTAATCAAAAATAATGGTGTTTTTGAACCAAATAGTTATGTTTGCTGTCTCAATCAATACTGCTCTGAAACCTTTCAATGGAGGTAATATACGCTCAACCGGACACCAGGCTATAAAATTGAAATAAACAATGTCATCCCATTTATTCATTTGTTTTGTTGATGATATAACTTTAAAACCTCTAATTTCACAACAATATCCATAAATCCATTCACCAGTCGTATTATCGAGATATCTGAAATCACCATGCACACACTTACCTGTCATAATACCATGCATCATTCTTCTACCCTTTTTGCAATCACCCTTACTATTTGGATCACAAATACCCCCTGAAAGGAGTGGTGACTCTGGACAGAGATTATCTCTTTTTTGATTTGCAGTTATGACTACATTTGTGGAGACAAACAATTGAGTTGTAGTTCTCCCTGAATAGTCCTCTGAATCCCATATTCTGTTATAATTGACAAACTCTTCTGGGTTTACATAATTAGTGTCGAAGTCATTGGCAGTAAAGTTGGTATAAATGGCTTCTTTCGCCTTCAGATTTGAAACACTGTTTCACAAGTATTGAAATCAATTTAATTATAATTATTTTACATACTTTTAATACCTCTTGTAATGGCTATCAATTTTAACGTAACCCTCGTTGACCACAACCCAAACGACTATTAATACCCAAACCGTTATAATTAATGCAATTTTTAAACAATTTATATATTTGTTAAAAATTATTACTCTTTTGTCTAAATTATATGAATTAAAAAATGTTTTAAACATAATTGTATTGATTTGGATATCAACTGTATTTTTGTCACTAAATGTTTGTTTCATTCCTTAAATTAAAACTAAGTTTTGTTTATTTGTTTTAATTTCAAATTCAGTCAAATCTCTGTTGAGAAGCAAATGCACGACAAATCCGTACACAAAATAGAGAGCGTACATAACAGGGGAAGAAAATTGTAACCAAATCACAGATAAAGACCATTTGATTATTTTTGTACACTTCAGGGGATATACACAACAGGGGGTATACACGACAGGGAGATTTTACTGCATATTAAAAATATGTCTCAAATTATAAGAGGAATAGAGATTTCTATTGATTTATAAAACATTGAATATTCAAATGTCTGAAAAAATATTTATTGGTTTTAAAGTCCTCTTAATTTAAAAACAACTGAAATAAAAACATTTATAGAAATTAACTCAAAATATAATACAATATATTTTAAAACATTAAAATAAACTCTCTTGCTCAAATTAAATAAATGAAAAAAATAATTTTAAATAAATATAACAATAATTTATAATTTAGTTAAATTGAATTTACTATAGAATAAAAGAAGCATGTTCAACTGCTGAAAACATTTACAATTTATCAACAATCTAATCTAATCTAATCTAATGTAATATTAATTAAGGATATTTTGTAAGCAAAAAATCGTAACAATGTCATTTTAGTGCACGAGCTTTGAAATTAATTAAAATTCAAACGGTTTTAAATTCAATTGTTATGAAAGGGTTTCAGTGTTTTCATTACAGTTTATGTTAAGTTAGGGGAAGGCCAATACTGGAGGGTAGGTTATGAAAGTGGCCGGTTAGGTTAAGGAGAAGAGGGCTAAGGGGGAAAGGGGTTTTGAGGAAAGGTGGGTTTAGGGGGAAAGGTGGGTTTTAGAGGAAAGGTGGTTTTAGGGGAAGATAGTTTTTGGGGAAAGGTGGGTTTTGGGGAAAGGTGGATTTAGGGGAAAGGTGGTTTAGGGGAAAGGTGGGTTTTGAGGAAAGGTGGGTTTAGGGGAAAGGTGGGTTTTAGAGGAAAGGTGGTTTTAGGGGAAGATAGTTTTTGGGGAAAGGTGGGTTTTGGGGAAAGG
>JAQGAT010001869.1:0-11039 GCA_034687845.1 Pantelozetes paolii
ACTTATGCGCACATACATTAATTAGGTTGGCTGAGGAGCCTGGAGTAGGCTCTTAGAGCCTATTTTTTCAATCCCTGCTCTATACAATTAGTTTCAGCGATAAAATTACAAATGTTTTTGTATTGAATTAAATTAAATTAAGTTTTATTTTAATTATAATTGAATTTTATTTAATAAGTCTTCAATGCATACAACTCTTTGACAACAATAACTCAATTCTGTGAACATTATTAACATTTTCTTTATAATAATTATTACATTGAAAACAGAGATAACTTTTATAATACATAAGAAGTGATGACAAGTTTTGTTTCATCGGATTATCGTATGACAGGTTCAGGGTTTGAATACAATGTTATAATAAATAATGACATCAAAGATATTGAGATTTTTTATTTAATAATAGGCTTTTGATTTGTAAAGACTTAACGAATTGAAACATCGTTTCAAAAATTGTATTTAAGTATAATTGAGTGCCAAATGAGTGCCAACTTCTACTGCTTTCAAATCATATTTTAATATTTTTACACTTAATGTGTTGTTCACATAAAACTTGAATATTTGCCACACTTTTAGCCAAAATAATCAATGCATTCATAAGCCTAACATTAGGCCAACTTTCCTAACCCTGTCTTCTTTGCCAACGATTTTTATAAAATGCACAAAAATATAACAAAATCTAACAGATGTTGACTTAACTATAAAAATCAATGTCCGCTCATTTGCCATCAACTTTTCACATGAGTTGAGTTCACTTACAATAAGAATAATAATAAATCAATCAGTTTTTGGATATGAATTCAAATCTGTATTAGTTTTGATTGAAAACTAAATCTTTTCAATGTTTTCACTTTTTTATTATTATATTTCCAAAACAACTATTGATATATATTTCCAAAACAACTATTGATATATATTTTCAAAATAACGACAAAATTGTTAATAAAGTTTTATTGTTTTAAGGGTTAAGGGTTTGAATTGTATTATTTCAAATCCAGTCATGAAATTCATATTATTTCCTAATATTTATTATATTTTTAATTTCAATATTTTTTGAGAATTGAAATAATTTTTATATTTTTTGATTAATATGCCGTAAATTACACAAAAACTAATCCTAACTATTGATAGTTGAAATTAACTTGAATATTAAATCAAAGGGTGTTTTGAATAAAAATTAATAATTTTGAAGTTTTAAATAATTATTATTCATTCACTCTGAGTTGAATTATTGAATATGTGTTTCTTACTGAATATGCTTGATAATCTGAAATAATTATATTTAATTAAAAAAATATTATTTACAGCGCTTTAGACAATCAGTTTATTAACGCTTCAGTGATTTGAAAATATTTTTATTTCGTCCGAGAATTAGAAATTAAATTAAAAATATTGTATTTGTTTAAAAATATAAGCAATGATTGCATTGATATTATAAAATATATTTGAAAATAATTAATAAATAATTGTTTGAATTCTGACTGAAAATATTTCATAAATTTTTGTGAATGATAAACAAAAAAATAAAATGTTTTGTAAAAGTTTTATTAATTTGAAAATAATTTTTGAACAAATTGTAAACCCTTTGAACAGTATTTCCATTAAATCTACAAATTTTATTGAATTTATTGATCGAAAAAATGACCAAAAATTATCATTAAATAAAGTTTTGAAATAATAATAAATTTGAAAGTTATTGAAGTGAAAACATATTTTGGATGAAAATTGTAAATCATTTTAAATCATTGAATATTATTATCGCATATAAGACACAGAGTTTTGACATTAGATTAGTTTGACTTTAAGTATCGAAAACAGGATTTTATTATTTAATCAAAAACAGTGTAAAACTTTGAATCGATTTAATACATGCTTTCACTCTAACTATTGATTGAAACGGCTTTTTAATAGGTTTGGGCTTAAAATTTCAACAAAATTGCATTTTATCAATGGGTTTGAAATATGGGGCCAACACTGCCATTACAATCATTAGGACTACTGGTGCTGTTGTGAGACTAACATAAGAATGTTTTTTCATAGAAAATATTTCATATATTTATAGGTTTTGTTATTTTCATCAATAATTTATTACTTATTCAAAGACATTGTTTTAAATTAAGAATATCTTGGATGTGATAATGAAAGGATTGGTTGTCCCGGTTTCAAATCGGAATAAACGTTTGCTCAATAGAGCACCTAATGTCGCAATTTTTGGATTATTTTTCAATCACTTTATAAAACAGTTATCATTTATCAGTGAATTGGGCAAACATTAGGGACAGTTGTTTTGTCCAAATCAGCGCAACTGAAGTGAATTCCAACTATTTTTAAGGTCACTGAATATTAGTCAACATTTGAGAAGTAAATTGCAATAAATTAGGAAAAAGTCGAATAAGAAAAATGTGATGTTATTTCACATTAGAGACAATAAAGTAATTGTTTTGCTTTCCTATTGTTTGTTAACTTCAGTGCAGTTGGACTGTTGGTCGTGCTCTCAAACACTTCAATGCAATATTGTTTAACAATAATATAGGAAAAGGTAATAAGAGTATTACAGCTGTCACCAGATTTGAGCCCCTTTTCCCTATGAATTGATCAAAAGCTAAGAATATCTTAATCGAAAAGACCTCTCACCCGATGCCCAGTCTATACATACCTCACACAATGCACTGATAAGTAAAATGAAATGAATGGTAACTTATATGCAATCAGGGGTTACCCAAGTATACCAATCTTAGGGTACATCCAACCCTGTCTTTGTGTCACATTAAAGGAGAATCTTATGTCGGTTTTACTCAAATTATATTCAATTATATTAAGTATAGATTTGATGTTTTCTATGTAAAGTATATGTTGTTTTACACTGACATCAAAACATCCTTTCCTGTGGTTACCATTGAATTCAATATAAACTCTTCTCCAAATCAGAGACTATTTTCACAAAACATTTCATCTTTTCTTTATATTCTTTCAATTATAAGTCATAACAGTATTTGAAATAACAATTTCTCTTAAGTTATCATTGCTATTGAATATAATATAGATTTTCATAAATAATTACATTTTCATTCAATAAATACAAATCAAAATTTGAGAATAAATTCAAGAATTTATTGAATCCATTGAAAAATACAAATAATTGTTTAATAATAATAGTTTGATAACAATTTGTAAACCTTTTTTAGCAAAACTTTTTCAAACTGACAAAAGTTATCAAAGGTTTACACTAAAAGTTTAAATGGGTACATGGGTACTTTATTAAATTGAAATAAACTTTTGAAACATTTGTGATAATTAGTAAATAATATAATTAAGTAATCATTTGTTTCTAATATATTTATAATTTGTATTAAATTAATATAAATTTTAAACTTTTGTATTGTTTTTTGTGTTACTTTTTCCACATTTAAAGCCATAGAAAAACACAAATATTTACTTAAATTGAAATAAAATACCTTTAAATTTAAATATGTATTCATTAAAACTGATTCAATGGATTGTCAGCTGTTTTGTCGGACAATCGATATAACAATAGCCCAAAAAGTTTTCACAAGACATCTGTCACTCTTTCCAACCCTTTATGAAAACTCATTAATCATTTTTCAAATTATATTTATTTTCATTATATTTCTTAAACTTTGCATAAATTTCAGAATAAATTCACTGAAGTTTAGATATATTTTGTATTTTTTAAAAAGTTTTTAAAACACTTATAATAATGTATTTATAAATTGATCAGAGCAAAATGTAAAACTATATTCTGTATATAGATATTATATCTGATTTAAGTTTTATTGACATTATTATTGAAAACTTAATACAAATGAATAAAATTTAACACTTTTTGAAAGTTATAATAAAAGGCTTTGATTAAAATCAATGAGAAATAGAGTTTTATTGAAATTCTTGTCATAAATAGAGAGATGAGAAACAGTTCTTGAAATTATAGTAACAATAATAATAGTAATAATCAAATGTCTTATCTTTTATACATTTTGTTATACACTTGAAGTCAAGTTAAGCAAATGATAGCCGTATTGTTCAAGTGATGGCATATATATTGCACAAAATTGTACTCTTCCTGCCATTCCTACTGTCCCTCTTCTAATGTAGTCTATACTGAGTACAAGAGTTGAAGATTAAGTTGAAATAGAGTACGAAATGTATATACTTTGAAAAAGTGGTCGTCTTGTGCTTAAAGTACATTATAAACCGATATAAAATGCTAATATTAGGCCATTCCAGGCAATGCCAGGCCATACCTACTGTCAAAATGAACATTTGGATCAATGAAAGTTTGGCGCGAGATCTTTGCCTTTGATTTTGTCTCTACTATTGAGTGCTTCACTCAAAGGAAAGAGCTTTATATCTATAAGATAGCCATTCAAAGAAGTGCCACAACTACTAACTGCCGGCGACTAATGGTTCACTTATGGGAATCAGATGGCAATTCAATGCCAATGAAATACCAGTGCACTACCAGTGCAATACCATTGCAATACCACTAAAATATATCCAACTTTATAGCAAATCATTGCTTAGTTATTGCAAATCAAATCATTTATATAAAAGTCCATTAAATTATAATTTTAAAAATGATTTTCATTTGAGAACAGAATAATACATAATATTTTCATCAATACATTGGATATAAAGATATAAAGACATAATGATAAACAAAATCATAAAATATTTTTCAGTTTTATTTGAAATTTTATTAAAATTAAAAATAAATTGATTTTTTCAAAATTGATTTCATAAGAAATCGTTTCATTTTTAATCAATATTTGAAAAATACTTAAAATTGAGAGAAGTTTTGATATACTGTTACAATACTATTGATATTTTTGGTCAAGTATCAATATAAGGTCAACGAGTGTTTTCGGGTCCGATATCTCTAATATTACTGTTTTATAAATATAATAGTCTTTTGGTATTAAATATTAACTAATTTTTGAAAAATATTTAAATTGTTAAATTTTTTATTATAACTTAACTTATTAAATGAACAAGTTGAACTCACTTTTTAACAAAATAAACTTATTTTATTACTACCTCAGGATTTGTGTGTTTGACGATCACTGCCATCACTGACCTATCGATTAAAGAGTCAAATAATAACTCATTTTTAGTCGATTTTAGATTTTAATAAAATTATTGATTTATGTCTTTGAAGTGAATTCGAGAAAAGTTATTGAAATTTCTGACAATATTTGTCTGAAAGTTGTTTTAATAATAAATTTTAATTTTTATTAAGTATTTAATAAATAAATTATAATTTACTCTCAAATCAATTAAATTGTATTCAAATATCAATTTAGTTAACAATAATTGGAGAATAATTTGAATCATTATTTTATAATCGGACGACAAATCAGTTTCGTGTCTAAGGATTGGGTTATTATAACAAATATTTGTCAAAACATCAAAACATTTATTTGAAAATAAGCTTCATTTAGATGTTATAGCAATGAAATGACTTGAATTCAAAAACACATGAAATAACAGAGAATTTTGACAATAATTATGAAAATATTTGAAAATATAATAAATTATTTGAAAAGTAATAATAATTTGCAATAATTTGTTGCTTAAAGTATCTAAAACTATATAAAAGAGTATTTACTGTGGAAACTGTAGTCTTGTTTGTATAGTTAAATCCCTGTGCAGACCCACTCTCTTGATCTGAGCATTTTCATCACTCTATCCAATTGCTGTCGTCGTGAGAGAGCAGTTTGTGCTGTCTGTGCTCTGGTGTGATGATTCTTAGACGCTGTCGACTTTGAAGAGTAGACATTCTCACCAATACTTACATGATTTCAAAGTTTTATATCATTTCAAATCTATTTGCAAACGACTTCTCAAAGATGTCTTTTATATTGATTCTAATTTTGAAATATTTTTCAAACCCTTATATAATATTGAAGTGAAAATATAAACCAAATTTTTAATGATGTTTGAGTTGTGAACCAAAACATATCAATATTTCTTCTGTGCCTAACCTGTATGTCAAACATACAGAGGCTCTTCGAGTGCTTTTCTTTACTCTATTTCATATCAAATAACTTTTATCTGATTTGCTATTTGAGGTCAAATGATATACTGATTGTCATTAATTTGTGTTTTCATTTATAAACTGTTTTATTGATTGCTTTCATATGAAAATCAAATTAAAAACTATTAATAATAATAACGTTATAAACAATAAAAACTGTGATTTTGTTATAGTTTTTGTCATTGTTTTCAAAACTTTTCACATTTTTATCGCAAGGTTTTGACAGATTGTAAAGCAGTTTGTTTTTTGCTAAAAGTATTTCATTAAATGTTTCAGATTTAAAGTTAATATTATTTTTGTTGGATATTATGTTATAATTTGTAAATTTGAGAAATATTTCAATTTATTTAATCATTGAATTCAAAACTTTTAACACTTTATACAAAATATGATTTTTATGTTTATATGAATGAAAGTCATGATATCATTGCGCAGATACCATATGAAGAGTAAAACTTTTGTCAGAGACTACCGATGAGGAGAGGTTGCAATACTCCAAGTGTGACAATCGCTGTAATCCAAGTGTCAGAGAGTGAGAGACCCTTCTCTACAAACCCACTATTAAACTGATCCTTCTTATAATAGAGTGTAATATTCAAACAAACTCTAGTTTTGAGTAACTTTTTATTAGACAAGGAGTCATAAAGTTTTGCGAATTAATGTCATTCCTCTTACTCTATGATCAGTGCAATGATTGCAAGACTAAGCACTGGTATATTAAATCACTTTTTGCACACTTTAGTGAACAAAATAATGTTTTGTCACTATTTTGTGTATTATTTGATTCACTGTTTGCAATGAATATGAATAAGAATTAAAACAAATGAAGGGCTTTCCAAATGAATCCGAGTCCTATGCCTATCACTATCGACATCCCAGTGCTCAGCGACCACATCAACATCAATATAATCTTAATCAAAATTATAATGAATACGATTCGGAGGCTTGTAGTGAACGAAACTGTGGATGTAAGGAGACTACCTGTGCTCAGTGCACAACCATCAGTACAGAAGTGGGCAATGGATCCGAATGTTCGGTCTTTAGTTTGCTTCCAATATGTCTGGTCTCCGGTGTGGTCGCACTGGCAGTTGTATTGTTAGTATCGGCTTCTGTTTTATACATTCAGTGTAAGTTTGTCTTAGTTTTTATTGAATTCAATCCGATTTTGTTATCACAAGTATTGCAGTGAAAGGACTAATCGGATGAGCCGACAGTGCTCTTAAGCTTAGGGCATAGGGTTAGTGTCATCACTGATAGATTATTGAGTCGAAACATAACTGTGCGATTGAAACGCGTCTAAAAGACTTGAATGAAAGCCAATACTAAGTCTATCTGTAATTGATTTGACATTATTTTCATTTTCAGATTTGCCTTCACTTCACACAAAAGCATCGATTAATGAAAGTCAGTATTAATTCTAAGTTATTGTTCTTAAAAACTATTATTAAATTTTGATCCCAAACTCACAGTCGTGAGCCCAAAGTCAGTCCCGTTTATACAAATCTGAAGACTATATAAATTACAACAACTCTTAAGAACAAACTTATAGCTAATCCTCTAATAATATAATATATCGCTTAAAACATGTGTTCATATGTTATGAGAGATACAGAGTATATAAGACTTAACACTCTTTTCAGTTATTTTCCAATTTTTATATTTTTCTCTTTTCGTTATATTTTTGATTAAAAATTCATAAATTATAACATATTTTCAATTTATTTTAAATATTATTAATGAAACACTCTTTCAATTTTCAGAGCCCTGTGAGCGCATGTATTGCGGTAAGCACTCGATGTTTTATTATGTTCAATATATTCATATGGTATGGGACACAGATCAAAACACAAATGAACAAGGTTAATTTTAAAATACAATTTAGTATCAAATGAGTTATTTGAAATATATTGTTATCATCTTAATCATATTACAAAGAAATGTTATCAGACTGAAATCTTGATTGACCTTTGAGTTAATATAAGACGACATTGTCTTAAGTTATAGTCTTATTATCAAAAATATTGTTTACATTTTTTATAATTAATTCAAATCTAAATATTTGTTAATAACTATTATAAGCGTAGTCTTTAAGAGCACCACTAGTAGACTACGGGAAGGTTATAAGAAGGGGTAGATTAGGAGGAATGGGTTATAAAATAAAATTGTCAGAATATTTACTTTGAGTGAAGTTTTGGCTACAATTATCTGAAAGGAATGTAATATCAATGAAATGTTTTATGTTTTCAATTAAATTATATTTGATTTCATTTGAATTGTGATAAAAATGACTTTTGATATAATTGATCAAACATTTGCACTGTTAGCATACGGCGCTCAATGCATTGTAGACGAGGCAACAAAACAGGCCTATTGTCGGTGTGCAGAGAGATGTAATCCAGAAATATTTGCACCGGTGTGTGGTGAGTGAAAATCATTACTTTTTGTATCATATCATAAGAGGTTTGCTTTGATTGCATTAAATTCCTTCAATTGTTAATAAACTAAATCACAGGCAATGACGGCATAACTTATTCGAGTGTTTGTCAGATGAATATTAGGTCTTGTAGTGAACAGAGGAGAATCTTCATAAAGCATACTGGGTCATGTGGTAAGTTATTTGATAAGAAAACTTTCTATTATTATATTCATTCAATTCATTCAATATTGAATACAATGTCGATGTCCTCAAGCATTACACAAATAATATTAATAATAATTTTGAGTGTATTATACAAAAAATGTTTTGTACTTTGAATTCAATTTTCAAATCTAAACAAATCACACAAAATGTGTTCATACTTTGTAAAACATATTTTTATAATAATGTTTGCAATCACTTATTTACAAATCAATGAAAATAACGTTTCAATCTTTTCATCAATTTTTCATTTCATGTTTTGTCTGCTTTTTCACAAATATTTTTATGAATTTAATTATTTTTCCATTTTTTTAATATTTATCAGTAATTATAAAGTTTACAACTGTTTTCACAATTTATTAAATATAAATCATTCAAACAATTGATAATTTATTTCAATATTTATTAGATTTTTATTTATTTTAAACTTTTATATAAAAAATAAAGTGTTTCTTCAAAATATTATAGCAATTGAAGTGAATATCAATATAAATGTCAAAAATACAAAAATCTGAAGTTATATTCGTATCAAGTCTTAACTGTTGGACAATAATATCATTGAAACTTCTGAGATATGAATGTCTAAAATGAATTCAAAAATACTTTTTCAATATTTCCATCGATTTATTAAAAATTCCATAAAAATGTCAATAAAATTAAGAAATTTGAAAACATTTTTCCAATTCTTCAATGATTTCATAATTTCTTACGATTGCTATAATTGAAACATTTTTTAAAAGTTTTATCAAAAGGAATATTGAAATTGACTTAAAAATCAAATTTTTAAAATTATATACAAATATATAAATATTTTTCAATGCATTTTAATTTGATTTCAATTTTTTAAAATGATTTTTTAAATTTCAAAGACTAACTGAAAGACATTTTAAAAAATTTGATTTTCAAGTGTTTTATATGATTTTAATTGAAAATTTTAATGACTGGCACCTAATCTAATGAATAGCATTGGAATATTGTATATAAAATGTTCAGAAATGTTTGAATTACTTGTTTGTCGACATTAAACTAATTTTAAATAATTAAATGAAAACCTATTAAAATTTAAACACATTTTGATGCCATTCATCTGAAAATTTTTGCAAATACTTAATGTTTTAATTGAATGTACAGTACATTATCGTTTCTGTCATACATGATTTTTCAGAGAATTTGATGATAAAAACGATCATATGACAAAAATGATTTTTTATTAATCGTTCAAAAATTACGTCATAACTAATTTAAATACAATTAATCAATATGTGCTAAATATTAAACTTTATATGATTAATAAATTTATACAAACGTATTTATTTTCCAATTATAATAAAAGATTACTTTATTTTTAATATTTAGTAAAATAAAATTAAAAATACTTGTGAACATATTAATATAACCTTGTTTAATTTAATACATCTTTATTGTTTTTGTATATATTTGTTGTATTTTATAATTCTACACAATATTTATATTAGTAAGCTAGGATTATCATAATATTTTCCATTTAAATAATTATCCTTACGAATTTAAATTAATTCAATTTAGAAAGCTTAAGAATAATTAATTTATTGTATCATTTAACATTTTAAAAGTTGACTGTTTATATGGTCTAATTTATGACTTAATTGGTCATTTTATATTATCCAATGACAATTTTGAATGTCTAAAATATTAAATTTTAAAAATTTGATAATTTTAAAATTTTGATAAAAATGATTCAATTTTACACTAAATTTCTTCAAAAAGCTGTCAATAATTAGTGACAAAATCCAATACCTGACAAAAACAATACGTGATACAATCGATATCTTTTTAACATTATGGGTATAGGAAAAGTGTAAGGATTTTACAAAAGTGATGACAAAAACGAGAATATGACAGAAACCATGGTTGATAAAAACGATAATGTACTGTAATATAAGTTTTATGAGTGAAACAAACTTTTTTTTCAAAATCTACTTATTTTTAGTTAAAATATCAAATTTCTCGCACATTATTCAAATGTATATAATTCTAAATTAGTACATAAGCACAGGTGCATATGTAGCACAGGTATTACAAACTGAGATTACATTTTCAAAATATATAATAATCTGTATTTAGTTTTAATGGATTTAGATTTCAAATGATTTCAATTTTAGTCAATTCTGTAAATATTTGTTATAAAAGTAAACTTTATATTAATATCAGAAATCATTTTATATATCATTGAAGTGTAGATTCAATAAGAATTTGATTCTTTGGTATATATTATCACAATTTCTTATCAATTCGTAATTAGTTTTAATTCTTTATACAAATTATTTCTATAAAATAAGAGAGAGAGAGAGAGAGAGAGAGAGAGAG
>JAQGAT010001870.1:0-11036 GCA_034687845.1 Pantelozetes paolii
AGATTGAAATTAATTTTTCGGTTAAATAAAAATTCAATTAATTTGTTGTCATCTCATCCGCAGATGATTTTATATTTTTTTGCTAAACTGATAGATATTGTGCCCCTTATGGCCTCTAATGGGCCCCTTATCTAATAAATTTCTAAACATAATCAACCCTTTAATATACAAAAGGGGCCAAAAAGAGGCCTCAAATTGAATATTGAGTGAAAAATTGATAAAACATTTTTCGCTTCAATAACTGAAAATCTATTAAACTTTTGGCACAACTTTTAGCGCAAAGTTATAAACAGTTAAGTAATTCAAAAGTATTGATTAATTGTACTTGATTATAATTGTCTATCTCTTATTCTCCAATGTTATTGTATTTGATATCTTTGAATAATAAGAAAATATTATTCATTATTTGTTTACAGTTTGTAATTGATATACAATATTATATCGATTGATTGAAACAGTGTCAATTAATAGTTGATATAATGTTTTAAAATAAGTGGTAAAGGATTAGAGATTAAAAAATTAATCAAGGTTACCTTAAATTAAAACAATTTATAAATTTTACTGGATTTAAAATTAATTTAAGAGTTTATCTAGTAAAATTAAAATTTTAAACTTTGCAACGTTTAATAAATTTATCACAAATTAGATTATTTAATTAATGGGTTTTTGAAAATTAAATATCAGTTTATATTGATGATTCAAATATTAGTGCAATTAAATATTACCAAGATTAATATCATATTCTGCTTGTATGACATAAAAGACAAAATCATGTTTTGTTTTTTATTAATTTGTTTTGATTTTTGTTTCATTAATATTTTCATAGACTGTTTGAGCTTATATAAAAAGAATGATATTGTTTATACAAGATAAATTACCACGAGTTTCCAAACCAGTATAATCATGGAATAGATATTTAAATGATAGAGAATATAATTAAAGATTTTATTTACAGTTTGTAACTCAATAACATAAAAACCACAACAATTGTACACTTTTTGAACTTTAATTTTATTATTTTTAAAATAAATAAACAAAGTATAAATAATATAAAATACTTTAAATATTATTTAAAAATTAAACCTGATAACCTTGCCAATTGTAATATAAAATATGTTTATTAATCGTACCAAGGCTAATTGATTAATCTAATTCCAGTTTGTAATTTAAATTTCCATTATATTCTATTTTTTTATAAATTCTTGTACAAATAAATATTTCTAAATCTTATGAATACTAAAAGATAAATATAATTCTGAAGTTAGCTTGGTGAAGTATTTTTTATTAAATATCAGTGAATTTTATTTTCAGACAAAAAAAACAGATTTCAATACTTTCACAGAAGAGTTAACTCTTTTATTGCTTTTTCACTCCAATATTGAGACTATTTTTCTGCTGTTTTTTACAATATATTGCACACAATATGCCTTAAACTCAGTAAACATTCAGTTATTTCTTTCATTCAAATACACAACTCTTTAGGGAATGGACTGTCGATAGTGTGAACACAAGACTATCAGTGCTTTTACAAGCAAACTGTTTGTTCAGTTCACTTAATTCAAACTATTTAATGCTAATCCAGTTTATAATCAATTGAATAATTACTATGTATTTCAATATGTTTTTCAGTGTAATATCCAGATCAGTGCCGATTACAAATCAGCATGCTAATTTAATCAGTCGTAAAATAGTCTCAAAAGAAATTGAATTATTTAAATATCACTTAAAGATAAACATTTTTACTCTCTAAATATAATAAGTTAGGTAATTTATAAAATTTCAAAAATAAAAATTATGTTGTTTAGTTTAATACACGTTAAATTGGTAAAGGTCAAATATATAATAATGTAATAAAACCATGAGTATATATTAAAACATAATTTTAATAATACACAAAATAAATGAACAACTTCATTACAGTTTGCACTTTTAAATGTTAAAAAAATTAATAATAAAATTGGAGAGATATTTTCAAATAAAATATTTTATCATGGTCAAATTATTACTGATATTTTTCTCCAATAGCATACTTTCAAGATCAATTTATATATTATAGAATACACTTGAATATTTTATTTACAGTTTGTAACTTAATAACAAAAAATATATTCCTATTACTGAAAGACAACAACACCTGTCAATCAAATGGTCAATTTGTCGGAATGTAATATAACAAGGTAAAGTTTTAAAAATAACAATAGTAAAAACTTATTTATTAGAGTTAACTTGTTAAAAAAAATTATTATACAGTATATAACAGAAAATTCAGAGAAATATTTCAATTCATGATAAAATGATTGCTGTTTTGAGGCAACGATTGAAAAAAATGATTTTTGATTTCAATTAACACTCAAATTATGATTAAATAATTTACTGACAAAATATATGTTTAAAATATAGCATAGATTTCTTCATGGGTAAAATATTCAATGAGTATTAATATGATCTGGTTTGCTTTAATTTGTTTATTACAGTTTATAACTTAATATTTCGATTATATTTTGATTTCAATTAACACTCAAGATATGAATAAATAATTTACTGACAAAAATAAATGTTCAAGAGGTTATTGAATATTTTATTACATTATTTATCCTTGGGTAAAATATTCAATGACAATTAATATGATCTGGTTTACATTAATTAATCCATTACAGTTTGTAACTTAATATTTTATTAATTTTATAACTCGTACACTATTTTAGAAATAATAATAACAAGAACAAATCAAAACATTGTAAATCTTATTGAAAATATAAGTAAAATATAGATTAATAGTTAACATGGTAAACTATTTATTAAAAATATCAATGAAGTCAGACATTGATTTCAATTTAAAACATTTCCTGTTTTGAGGCAACGATTGAATAAAAGATAGATATTTTGATTTCAATTAACACTCAAATTATGATTACACGAGTATTTTCATTACAGTTTGTAACTTAATATTTCATTTATTAAACAAATTGTTACACTATTTTTAGAAAATAATAATAGCAAGTACAAATAATAACTGTGTATATCGTATTGAAAATATAAGTAAAATATAGATTAAAAGTTAACTTGGTAAACTATTTATTTAAAATCTCAATGAATTCAGTTATTAAATTATATTTAAAATAAATGAACATGGTGTAAATTATATAATATACTATTAAATATTATTTAAAAATTATCTTGATAATTATTATAACATTTAGAAAACTATTTAAATTTCAGAGAATTCATATTTTGTAGCAACGATTGGATTAATTATTAATTACTTGATTAAAAAATTAATTCCTATTTTGATAGTCATTGTTTCATAGGTGTAAGGTTATTCTTCCAAAATTAATATAAACTATGTTCATTAATCATTCCTAGGCTAAGTGATTAATCTCATTACAGTTTGTAATGTAAACTTTCAAACGTTAAAAATACTTATAATATAACAGAGAATTGAAAATTGAGTGAAAAATTGGTAAAATATTTTTCGCTTCAATAACTGAAAGTCTATTAAACTTTTAGCACAAAATTATAAACAGTTTAGTAATTCAAAAGTATTGATAAATTGTACTTGATTATAATTCATTTGATATTTCGTCCAATGTTAATGTTTGGATATTTTTGAATAATAAGAAACTACTATTCATTACTTGTTTACATTTTGTAACTTAATTAATTTACAATATTATATCGATTGATTGAACCAGTGTCAATTAATAATTGATATGATATTTTAAAATAAGACTTAAAGGATTAAAGATTATAAGTTTAATCAAGGTTACCTTAAATTAAACTAACATATACATTTTACTGAATTTATTGTTAAATTAAGAATTTATCAAGTAAAATTAAAATGTTAAACTAAGTAACGTGAAATAATTTCAACACAAACTAAATTATTTAATTAATGAGTAATGGAAAATATCAGTTAATATTGGTGATTGAAATATTAGTGCAATTAAATATTACCAAGTCTAATTTAATATTCTGCTTGTTTGCCATTAAAGACAAAATCTGTTTTGTTTTATATTAATTTGTTTTGATTTTTGTTTCATTAATATTTTCATTTCAATTCGTATGCCATTTAAGTTTGATTTACAAAAATTATATTGTTTATACAAGATAAATTACATTTATTTAATTTAAAATGACCCACCATAATAATTAAATAAATATTTTAATTATAGAGAATTAGATTGAATACTTTATTTACAGTTTATAACTCAATCACATAAACACCACAACAATTGTACACTTTGTTGAACTTTGATTACATTATTTTAAAAATAAATGAACATGGTGTAAATTATATAAAATACTATAAATATTATTTAAAAAATAAACTTGATTCCCTTGCCAATTGTAATATAAAATATGTTTATTAATCCTACCAAGGTTAATAGTATAATCTCATTGCAGTTTGTAATGTAAATTTTCATTATATACATGATATAATCTATTTTTAATAATATCTTGTACAAATGAATATTTTAAAAATCTTATGAAAACTAAAAGATGAATATAATTCAGAAGTTAGCTTGGTGAATTATTTTTATTAAATATCAGTGAATTTTATTTTCCATCAAAAAAACAGATTTAAATACTTTCACAGAAGAGTTAACTATTTTAGTGCTCTTTCACTCCAATATTGAGACTATTTTTCTGCTGTTTTTCACAATATATTGCACACAATATGCCTTAAACTCAGTAAACATTCAGTTATTTCTTTCATTCAAATACTCAACTCTTAAGGGAATGGACTATCGATAGTGAGAGCACAAGACTGTTTGTTCAGTTCACTGAATTCAAAACATTTAATAGTAATCCAGTTTATAATCAATTGAATAATTACTATGTATTGCAATGTGTTTTTCAGTGTAATAGACAGATCAATTCCGATAACAAATTAGCATGATAATTCAGTCAGTCGTAAAATATTCTCAAACTGGATTGAATTATTTAAATAGCACCTGAAAATAAATATTATTAACCTTTAAATAAATAAGTCAGGTAATTTATTAAATGCAAAAAAACAAAGGTTTATGTTGTTTAGTTTAATACAAGTGAAATTGGTAAAGGTCAAATGCAGAAATATCCAAGAGTATAAATTATAATATCGTTTAATAATACACAAAATACATGAATAACTTCATTACAGTTTGTATTTATATTTAAATGTCGAAAAAATAAATAATCAAATTGGAGTGCAAATTTCGAATAAAATATTTTATCATGGTCAAATTACTGATATTATTTATTTCAATATGACAGTCAATTTTAACCTAAAATGTGTACATGTTAACCTAAAAATTGATATTCAATACAATGTATTAAACACACTTCAATTAGGGCTTACACATCCAATAGTATACTTTCAAGTTGAATTTATAAATTAGAAAATATACTTGAATATTTTATTTACAGTGTGTCATTCAATAACACAACAAAAAACACATTATTTTAACTGAAAGACAACAACACTTGTCAATCAATTGCTCAATTTGTCGGAATGTAATATAACAAGGTAACGTTTTAAAAATAACAATAGTAAAAACTCATTTTTTAGAGTTAACTTGTTAAAAGAATTTATTATATATAACAGAGAATTGAGATAAATATTTCAATTCATGATAAAATGATTGCTGTTTTGAGGCAACGATTAAATAAATGATTTTTGATTTCAATTAACACTCAAATAATGAATAAATAATTTACTCACAAAAATAAATGTTCAATACTTACTTTTAGTGTTTCCATGGGTAAAATATTAAATTACAATTAATATGATCTGGCTTACATTAATTATTTCATTACAGTTTATAACTTAATATTTTATTAATTTAATAACTCGTACACTATTTTTAGAAATAATAATAGCAAGTTCAAATGAAAACGGTGTAAATCTTATTGAAATTATAAGTAAAATATCGATTAAAAGTGAACTTGGTAAACTATTTATTAAAATTATCAATGAATTCAGATATTGATTTCAATTCAAAATATTTTTTTTGAGGCAACGATTGAACAAAATATAAACTTTGATTTCAATTAACACTCAAATTATGATTAAATACTTTAATAACAAAAAACTGATTATAATTTTGATATTGTGCACCAAGATTATTCTATGAAAATATTAACAAATATCTCTGAATTTAATTGAATAATCTATTTACAGTTTTATAAATGACAAAAATAATTGTACAAGGACTAATTGTCTTCTAACATTGATAACTAGCAAAATTAATATTCAATAAATATAAATGATAATGAGTAAATATTTTGTATACATTGTTTAATAATTTATATAATTAAATTGCACCTGGATATAAATAGTGTGAATAAAGCAACCAACAAAATTAGGTGACTATTTTAAAATTATAATTCAAAAATGTTTAATATTTACTGAGCTATTATTGTACAAAAGACTTAACAACCAACAGGATTGTTTTTGATGTCTATTAGTAACTAGATAATACTATTCATTATTTGTTTACAGTTTGTAATTGATAAACAATATTATATTAATTAATTGAACCAGTGTTAATTAAAAGTTTATATAATATTTAAAAATAAGATTTAGAGAATTAGAGATTATATATTTAATCAAGGTTACCTTAAATTAGAGCAACCTATAAATTTTACTGAATATATAATTAAATTAAGAGTTTATCAAGTAAAATTAAAATGTTAAACTAAGTAACGTTAAATAATTTCAGTACAAAATAAATTATTTAATTAATGAGTAATATAAAATATCAATTTGTTTTGGTGATTCAAATATTAGTGAAATTAAATATTACCAAGGCTAATATCATTTTCTGCTTGTATGCCATAAAAGACAAAAACTTGTTTTGTTTTATTATAATTTGTTTTGATTTTTGTTTTATTAATAATTTCAGTTCATTTCATATGCCATTTGAGTTTAATAAGTTTTATACAAAAATGATATTGTTTATATAATACAAGATAAATTACATTTAATTTTTATTGGAAATATTCCCAGAATCATTATGATATGAATATTTAAATAAGAATATTATTGAATACTTTATTTACAGTTTATAACTCAATAACAACAAATATATTACTATAACTGAAAGACAACAACACTTGTCAATAAAGTGCTTTATTTGCGATGAGACAATAACAGGGTAACTTTTTTAAAATAATATTAAAAACTTAATTATTAGAGTTAACTTGTTAAAAATATTTATTATAAATAACCGAGAATTGACAGAAATATTTCAATTCATGATAAAATAATGAGTAATATCCATGGGTAAAATATTGAACAACAATTAATATGATCTGGATTACATTAATTATTTTATTACAGTTTGTAACTTACTGTTAGTTTAATAAATCGTACACTATTTTTAGAAATAATAATAACAAGCGCAAATGAAAACATTGTAAATCTCATTGATATTACAAGTAAAAAATTGATTAAAAGTTAACTTGGTATAAATCCGAAAATAAATATTGTTAACTTTTAAATAATATTTAAGTTAGTTAATTTATAAAATGCAAAATTAATGTCTATGTTGTTGATTGAAAAACTATTTAAAAAGGTACAGGTAAAGATAAGATTTGATATTCATGTATAATAAGCATAGATTGAAATAATGTATTAATGTGCCGGAATATAACAAAATAGTTTAATTACAGATTGGATAAGCAAATTTAAATGTTGTGGGGGTATATAACTTCCATGTGTTTTTGGTTTCCAGTAGCATACTTTCAAGATGAAATTATACATTATAGAATACACTTTAATATTTTATTTACAGTTTATAACTCAATAACAAAACAAATACATTACTATAACTGAAATACAACAACACTTGTCAATCAAGTGCTCAATTTGTCGGTATGTGATATAACAGGGTAACATTTTTAATAAACAATTTTAATAACTTATTTATTAAAGTTAACTTGTTAAATATATTTCTTATATTCTGATATCTAATAAAGAATTGAGAGAAATATTTTAATTAATGATAAAATAATTGCTGTTTTGAGGCAACGATTGAATAAATGATTTTTGATTTCAATTAACACTCAAATTATGATTAAATACTTTAATAACAGAAAACTGATTATAATTTTGTTATTCATTACTCTATTTCATAACTAAATATCATTTTTATCTCATTTTTCAATCATTAGTTTCAAATGAAAATTCGAGAAAAATATTTCACTAAAAAACAAAATATTTTTTGACTTTAAGATTGAAATTAATTTTTCGGTTAAATAAAAATTCAATTAATTTGTTGTCATCTCATCCGCAGATGATTTTATATTTGTTGCCAAACTGATAGATATTGTGCCCCTTATGGCCTCTAATGGGCCCCTTATCTAATGAATTCCTAAACATAATCAACCCTTTAATATAAAAAGGGGCTAAAAAGAGGCCTGTTCAGTTCACTGAATTTAAATCATTTAATACTAATCCAGTTTATAATCAATTGAATAATTACTATGTATTGCAATGTGTTTTTCAGTGTAATAGCCAGATCAGTGCCGATAACAATTCAGCATGCTAATTCAATCAGTCGTAAAATAGTCTCAAAATAAATTGAATTATTTAAATAGAATCTGAAAATAATTATTGTTAACCTTTAAATAAATAAGTCAGGTAATTTATAAAATGCAAAAAATAAACTATAATGTTGTTTAGTTTAATACAAATGAAATTGATAAAAGGTCAAATAAATATTACAAATATTTTAATTAAATAAAATAAAATCCATGAGAATATATTCAAATATCGTTTTAATAATACATAAAACAAGTGAATAACGTCATTACAGTTTGTATTTTAAATCAATATTCAAATTGGAGAGCTGTTTTCAAACAAAATATTGTATCATGGTTAAATTATTGATATTAATAGGCCACCTCTATTATATAAGAGACAAAAATATAATAAAATAATGTATTAATATGCCTGGATATAACAAAATAGCTGGTTGAAATGTTGTAGGTGTAAAATATTAAACAAATTTGATTGTCCAATAACATACTTTCAAGATGAATTTATATATTAGAAGATATACTTGAATATTTTATTTACAGTTTGTCATTCAATAACCCCAGAAAAATACATTACGATAACTGAAAGACAACAACACTTGTCAATCAATTGCTCAAATTGTTGGAATATGATATAACAAGGTAACGTTTAAAAAACAATATTAAAAACTTATTTATTAGAATTAACTTGTTAAATATATTTATAATAAATGACAGAGAATTGAGAGAAATATTTCAAATCATGATAAAATAATTGCTGTTTTGAGGCAATGATTGAATAAATAATTTTTGATTTCAATTAACACTTAAATAATGATTAAATAATTTACTGACAAAAATAATTGCTCAAAAGCTGTTGGCTATCTTAATAAAAGACTGAATACCCAACCATGGGTAAAATATTGAAAAACAATTATTATGTTCTGGTTTACAATAATTTGTTCATTACAGTTTGTAACTTAATATTTTAATAATTTAATAACTCGTACACTACATTTAGAAATGTGCAAGTACAAATGAAAATCTTATTGAAATTATAAGTAAAATATAAATTAAAAGTTAACTTGATAATCTAATTATTTATCATAATTCCTGTTTTGAGGCAACGATTGAATAAAAGATAAAAATTTTGATTTCAATTAACACTCAAATTATGATTAAATACTTTAATAACAGAAAACTGATTATAATTTTGTTATTCATTACTCTATTTCATAACTAAATATCATTTTTATCTCATTTTTCAATCATTAGTTTCAAATGAAAAGTTGAGAAAAATATTTCATCAAAAACTCAATTATATTTGACTTAAAGATTGAGATAAGATGTCCTCTCCTCTCACCACCAAATCATTACTTAATAGCAGTGTTGGGTCAAACATTAGTATCTAATTTTCTTTATGGTAATACAATCAAAAAACAAAAGAAAATGAACAGGATCATTTGAATAAGTTTAAATATATCAATTAAATTATAATAAATAATATTTATTTATTGTTTGTAAAATAAATTGTAAGTTAACATTGGTAATTCAAATTTTCTGTTACCTTGGGTATTAGGTTCCGACTTGTAATAATTTATCTGGATAGTTATAATAAGGAAATTAGCTGAATACTTTATTTACAGTCTGTAAATATTCATTTGTTGTGTATTAATATCAAAAAGACACCAGGCCTATTGAGAAGCGTACTGTCCATTAGACAATTCATCAAGAACATTAATTAAATAAATATCAAGTTGCTTTAAATTATATGGCTTTTAGAAAAGTATATATATTTCAGAGAAGACATATTTTGTGGCAACGATTGGATTAATGATTAATTACTTGACTTAAAAAATTATTAGATATTTTGATAGTCATTATTTTATATGCGCAGGGATATCTTCACAAAGTATTATACACTATGTTTAGTAATCTTACCAAGGCTAAATGATTAATCTCATTAAAGTTTGTAATCTAAACTTTCAAACGTTAAAAATATTTATTATAAATAACAGAGAATTGAAAGATATATTTCAATTAATGATAAAATAATTACTGTTTTGAGGCAACGAATGAATAAATGATTTTTGATTTCAATTAACACTCAAATTATGAATAAATAATTTACTGACAAAAATAAATGTTTAAAATATAGCAAATATATAATTTCTCCATGGGGAAAATATTCAATGAGAATTAATATTATCTGGTTTACTTCAATTATTTAATTACAGTTTGTAACTTAATATTTCATTAATTTAATAACTCGTACACTATTTTTATAACAATAGCAAGCACATATGAAAACGGTGTAAATCATATTGACATTACAAGTAAAATATAGATTAAAAGTGAACTTAGTAAACTATTTATTTAAAATTTCAATAAATTCAGATATGATTTCAATTTATAATATTTCCTGTTTTGAGGCAACGATTGAATAAAAGATAAATATTTTGATTTCAATTAACACTCAAATTATGATTAAATACTTTAATAACAGAAAACTGATTATAATTTTGTTATTCATT
>JAQGAT010001871.1:0-11030 GCA_034687845.1 Pantelozetes paolii
TCTCTCTCTCTCTCTCTCTCTCTCTCTCTCTCTCTCTCTCTCTCTCTCTCGTTAGTGAGTGACTCACTCCCAGTGCTAACAACTCATAATATTCTTACGTGAACAGAGGTTGGAGGTATTGGAGGTAACGCCGCGAGCACTGCGCAAACTGATCGGTTGCACGGCTAAAGGTGTGCACTTCACATATTATAAAGGGCTCAATTACTGGGGCACTGGCAGTCACTGGCAGTTCTGGCAAAGCACTGAACAAACTTCACAAATTCTCTAGCATTTAGTTATTGGCAATTGTTAGCCAACATGCGATGCACTGGCACTCAATGCAGGCGATGACTGCTATGCCATTCACAAAAAGAAGAATTGCTATAATAGTAGAGCTCAAGCATAAAGAGTGGTGATCACGATGTGGTGTTCTGCTGGTGCTCTTCTACTGGTGCTCTTCTACTGGTGTGCTCTGACAACGAGAAATAGTTTACTAATAGTTGAGTAATATATTTGAGGCAAAGAATGCCAGAGAAATGGTATGAATAGAGTGTTGAGGAGAAGCATAGTATGCATAACATCATCGACCGGATCGACCGCATCCCGGAATATAGAGCACAGGCAGTCATAGCACACACAGAGAGATATGATATATGCATACAATAACTGCTGGCGCATACAATTGGATGCGGCTATAGATGCGGCTATACTTCCGACAACTCTTATATGTTTTGAATTTTGTTAGTTATGACATGATTTTACTCCGACTCCGGCATTGTGTCAGTTGTCTGCGTGATGTCGATTAATGACCTCTGACAGAGAGCAGGCCGGGTAGGCCGAGCAGGACCGGCACATTTAAAATAAATATTTAAGGCCTTTAACCAGCATTCGGGGGCCAAATGACTGGTGATCTCTAATCCTTATTGAAAAGCATTGTTACAACTAATACACAATAAAAGCCTATTTGTCTGTAAGTCTACTGAATTGGATCGCATGTCGACAGAGAATGGTCTGAATTAGGCCTCCGGCGCACTGTTGGTTGACGGGTACGCAATGTAGTCCTGAGTTTGCAATACACGTATTTATGCAAAGGAAATGCGTGTCTCGTCATGCAGTCATACACTATGGTTGAGACCATTATTGCCAGAGAAGGTACAGTTGTCTCAACTCATAGATCGTTACTTTCTATGTATTCCTTATATTGTGTTCAATCAGTACATCCGATCTGTTTGAGAGCCAAATAAGCACTATATAGTGAGAGCACCAGAAGATTGCTGACTGAAGCAACTGAAGCAGTCTTTATCATAACTTGCCATAGATTTGGGCTCAGACTAAGTGTAGGTCGAAATACAGAGAAGTTTGAAGTGATTAGGCTTTAGAGTAGAATAGAATGGATTCTTAGAGCAACTGATACTCTGATAGTGTCTACACAAGTGAGTGCAGTGTTACCAGTGCTCAGTCTCTACTCCAGTAACTCTGCATCTGCCAGAGGTTTAACGACTTTTACTGATGATAATATTAGTGGGATGTAAGCTATAGTCAAGTGCTTTCGGGCCCTTCCTCTCGCATTGTCCAAACGTCACGTCTTTGGGAGGAAATTAGTTTTAGTCAGAAGTGATGGCATATCTCTGTATAAATTGTTTCAAAAGAAATACATAACAAGAAAATAGCATAAAATGTTGGTTCAAATTGTGCAAAGAATCACAACTGCAGCCAACTCTAGCAAACTACCCTGGCAAACTACACTGGCAAACTACCCGGGCTAATTACAGTTGCAGGTGTATCAAAGTGTATGAAACCAAGTTTGGCACTTACTTAATGACACTTAGTCTGTGAAAAAGGGTCTTTCATTTATTGCTTCACGAAAAAAGATCAGATAAAAAGTGTCATCAAACTATGCCTGCGCTCACTGTTCTGCCTGTGCTGTCGGAGTCAGACATTTGCTGAGACTCACATATTTTGCCACTTTTACGACTCGTACCCTCGAGTCAAGTGAAGTCTGTGCTCATGTTTTTAACTATCTTTGAGTTATTATTATTGTTATTATAAAAACACATACTTTTTAGTCGTATTGAAAAATATTCATTCATTTTTGAAGAATGACTTAATGTTTGAATGCATACAACAATTGACTCTCATTTGGAGAATACCTGTTCAGCCAATGCTTGCAATGTTTGCACTCAAAGGCATTTGTTATGCATTAAACATATACCCGGTTGGGTGTAGTGGACGCGCAATATTTATATATCATTATCATTATTATTGTTATTGAATTACATGCTAATGCTGTAGAGCTGTGGAGCAGTACTCGACTGTGCAATACTGCCTGTTCTGCCAGTCCTACCAACTCTGCCAGTGCTTACTCCCTATGCATTCAATCATTAAATATGTATAAATATATGAGAAGTCAAATGCAAGCCATATTCGTTCATACACTTCATTAACTTGCAATAAGTACACAATTGTAGTCAAAACTACCAGTGCTCTGGCTATGAGTGCGCGCATATGTTTCTTATGGCATCATTATTACTCTTCTCAAAGGAATTTAATATGTGATGCCTTTTGCACTGTTATATGACATGTATTGAACAGTTAGAAACATTCCCAATGCATGTATGTGTGTGTTCGTTGACAAAGCACTCGCATCCAAGCGCTTGCATCCAAAGACCTAATTCACAGTTTTTATAATCCAGATCCAGTGCTGCACTAATTTTTTTATTCCCAACTTTCGTGTCTCTGAATACAAAATTGGGTGCATTTTTGATGCAACAAAACCAGGCATTTGTGTGTTTAAAACATAGCTTACAATCCGGACGACTGAGCTTTGCTATGATGTGCGCACACATACAAACATAACTCTCTCCCCCATTCTCTCTCTCTCTCTCTCTCTCTCTCTCTCTCTCTCTCTACTCTCATTCTCTCCAATATTCTCTTAAATCGTCTTTCATTGCAAATATTCCTTTCCCTCATTCAGACCCCCATAGAGTGTGTGTCTCTATAACTGTCGTATTTGTCGCACAACTACTTCTATGTCTGCATTGCCTTTAGGCTCAATCAAATCAGGCCTATAATAAGAGATACTTCTGGGAGGGTTAGAGAGAGAAGGGGAGAGGGAGTGAGAGAGAGAGAGAGAGAGAGAGAGAGAGAGAGAGAGAGAGAGAGAGGAATAGTGATGCGTGGATGCAATTACTGCGGCGGTTCTCTGTTCTATGTGCTGTTGTACTGCCAGTGCTTGAGTCGGTTGTGTTTCATAGTTGCAGTCTTTGCACTGTTGGTTATGTTCACGTCGAGCGCAAAATCAGTCATCCATGCATGCAATGGAGAGCCCGGAGGAGTCGCATCACATAGAGATGGGCTCAATGTTTGAACTGTGAGCTATGCCAGCACTGGAGTCCGATGAGGACGCGACACATCAGCTCTCTTTGACTGTCGTTTACTTTAAGGTTTTTCTGCTAATATCGAGATCACACAAAAGCCGCCGTTTGGGCGCCGCTCAGACGCAATGATAATGATTTGGCAGAGTTGGCAAACAAGCACTCGATCACAATGTCATGTATTAAAGCTTATTAGTTGTCTTGAGTTTGTCTTTAAGTCCATTCCAAGACTTTCATCCATTTTATTACTATTTATGTTCTGTTGATAAGCAAAACATCCAAAACAACCAAAACTCCAATCCATTCATCACTTTATGGCATAAACTTATGAAATGTCCAAAACTTTATCATTGAATGCATTGAAACATAACTTTTAACTATTCACTGGTTTTTCGACTCATTTGATTGAATCTCACTCTCATCTGATTGTTTGGTCTAATAGTAGAGCACTCTATGCAACGATAGCACATATATGTGTATTGTTGGGGTCGACAGAGGTCTTGTGTGTCAGTTGAGGGCATATATCACTTTAGTTATCGCTTCAGTTTAGATGTCATTCCCTAACCCATAGACACTTTCATGGATTTAATGCTTTAGTGCAGTACCAGTAAAATGGCCACAATTGCAATCAGTTGATGAAAGTGATGCCAATCTGCCGGTGCTCTTGCTATTACTCTTTACAGTTGAATCGAGTGCTCATTTGGCTATTACTCTCTACTTTATACCCATTTTAGGGGAACTCTGAATGATTTCAACTCTAATTATTCATGTGTTGGTCAGTATCTGATCAAAAGTCATCCAAACATAGCATAACTTAAACATCAATTTCAATGTATTTTGTGTTACATTTCTCAATCAATTCATCAAATGTTTGTCTCAAAAACAATAGCAAAGAGTCTATCAATAAATATAAATAAAGTTTTGATATAAAACTAATAATAATTATATGTTTTGTGAAACTGATTATTACTTAATAATAATAATTACTGTTTTCACTGAATAGGGATTTTTCTGTAAAACATATTTGTCCTGGATTTCATGTCTTTAAACAATTTGTTTATTCATTCAATAGTTATTCATATTTTCACTTTCAAAACAAACACATACAGTAACTGTATAACAAGTTTAGCACTTTTGAAATGTTTGCACAACTATTCCTCAAGTTTTAGCCCCAAATAGTATTTTAAACATAGGATTGGATTGTGTTTTCAATCATAGGTTAGGTTTTTATGTCTTCAAATTTTAGTCAACATTTTAAGCGCAAAATATTTATATCGTATGAAAAGAAAACTCAATTTTATTTATATAACCGATTGTTTTCAACGGATAACTAGTTTTTGGTTAACATTTACATTATCTGTACTATTGTTCACTGAAAGGGTTCTGCTCTTTACCAGTGATTGATTGTCATCACCCGATAATTGGTCTCTCTTTGGGCTAACAATTCTGTTGTCGATAACTAAAAGTCAAACGAGTTTTGAATGCTTTGCTAACAATATAACGAAAACTTAATTTACTTTTTAAACAATAATAATATGTTTTGATATTATATTTTATAATTTCATTATTCAAAATAACACATAACAGACATTGATGACTTTGTACTTGAGCTCTCAGTGCTTGTGTCAAAACAGGGAATATTTAACAATTGGCTAACATTTTTGTGGTCATAACGACAATCATTTTTATTCGCTTATTCAGTATTTCACTGAAGTTTTGTTGTGAACAAAATCAATACAATTTCAGACAATAGTGACAGTGCTCTCAGGGTTTGAGTAGTTTTTAATTTAAAAAACGGAAGTTTGAAAATAGCCTAAAAACTTGTTAAGAAGTTATCGTTAAGGAACCAAATATTGGCCCCTTTTTTATCTCTATCTTCAACTCTCAGCCAAAAAATTTCCAAAAGTTGTTCCCCTTTTTCTTTAAAGCCTCTGAGCTATGAGTGTAGATGTGTGTGTGTGTGGATATGTGTGTGTGTGGGCTTAAAGTTGTATATTTCCATCATTTGTCTAAACTTCTGAAAAAACTATCAATCGATTGAAAATTCAAATTTCAAACAATCAATAAAACATTTGAACAAAACTTTATACCATTTTATCAAACATTTCATAAAAACATTGAATTAAAACATATTTTAAATGATTTTCTTTGTATTCAAACTATAATTCATTAAACCATTAATCAATCATTTTTTCGCTTAATCTGTGATAAATATAGTCAAGAAGTTTAGATAAAACTTGATTTTTGATTATTATTATTGATTATTTTAATATAAAATCTGTATTTATATTATTAATTAGACCTTGCTCTTAATTAATTAAATTTTTATATTGAATAAACATTAAACAATTATTTTGATTTACTTTAATATAATTTTTATGTCAATGAGTGATAAAAAGTGATAAAAATAGGTTTTAAAGACAAAAATCAAAATATTTTTTTGTGAAAAATAATTATCAAATAATGATTTGGACTAAAGTTTAACTAAATATTTAGCCCTAAAGAGAAATTCTTAAAATATTTTAATATTTTCAATGTTAGGGGGATTTCAATGCTAAGGGGATTTAAAATTGATTTTCTTGTGAGAGAATGACTTCATTTCTTTATACTATTCCACTATTTGTGTGCAAATTAACGCTTTTGGTTATTAACAAAAGTGTTGATTGTATTGAGTCTAACATAATGTTTGTGCAACACTTACTACATATTTTAAGGTTAGGGATCAAAACATTTTACGACACCCTTATCATGACTTTGAAACAACTTGGTATTAATGTTTGATAATATTTCAGCCGAAAACTTGATTTTGATTTTTATATCTTTTGAGAAAAATGTTGAAAATATAGAGATTTTGGACAATTTTTTATGTTTTGAATTTTGATCTGAAATTAAATCAAAATGAAATGAAATGCTTTGCAATGCTTTGCAATTATAGATAAGTAGTTAAGTGTATAAAAACACATAAAACTTATTTTAAAATACTTTCACTTAATCTGAAAAATTGTTTCAATATTTCACTTATTTTGAGTTTTTTTTATTGATTTTCACTATTTTTCAAGAATTTTGGTCAATAATTATTTACCCCTGGTATCAGTGATATGTGATCCTTGATTGCAATTATATGTAAATAACAAAAGCCATAAAAATAATACTTGAATTTAAAGTTATCTTCAAATGAGGGGTAAATTTATTTATTGTTATATAAATTCATTGAAATATGAAATTAAACTTTAAATTAATACTTAGTTTTAAATATATTTTTTAATCATAACAAACATCTGAATAAATAAATGTTTAAATATTTTTCAGTAACATATAATTTGCACTAAACTAAGGGGTGGATAGTCTGCAACTCAGCCCCTAATTCAGCTTAAGTCTCAAAGTAAGGTAATTATGAGAAATAAAAATCATTTCTTGTCTCCAATTGTTATTCAAATCATATTTAACTAAATTCCGATCAATATTTGATACAATTTTGAATTATTAAACAGTTTTAATACCCCTTAAAACTAATCAATTAATCCTTTTTGATATATAAGTCAAATTCAAAAATAATAATATTTACAAAAGGCGTGAATATGTTTAGTAAAACCAAATAATTTTATTTATCTAAATGTTTGTTCAAAACTATGAATACATTAAATATTTTTCAAACATTTATATTCATTGCTTTAATTAATTATTTTTAGTTTTGTACACAAGTTATCACTTTTTCTGATAGCCTTAAGGCATATGTTATTCGAGATATGATTCACTATAATAAGAAATATATAACTAATAAAACATCAAATGAATTGAAACTTCATTTTGTGTTTTAATATCATTTAAAAGATTTTACTTTTTCTCTGATTTTTCTTTTTTCGTTCAATGAATTAATAAAACAAACACTTAATCATTGCTTACAAATTCAAATATGCTTTTAAGACACCAATGGATCGATTGGTTGCGTCTCTCAATCACTTGATTATGTCATTAGTAGAGGAATGGGAAAAATGAAAAATGAATAAATACTTACAAATAAAAGTCAGAAAAAAATATTTTCAGTTTTACTAATAATTAATCAAAAAGTCTGAGAATTTCCGCAATTTTTCTCTAATTTTCAACTAAAAAACAATTTTTAAAATTTGAAACTCATATTTGTTAACATAAATAGGATTTTCAAAATGATCTTTCTCATCTGAACCTTTCACAAATCCGCAGTACAATAGTATTTCCATATCATTGAACACTTCTGTCAAAGATTTTTCTTTAGATATAATTATAAATAAAATAATTGTTTATTCGTTTCAATGATTTGAATAATAGATAAAAATCACTGAAAATCTATGAAATGATGAAAAATTTTCAAATTATTTACTGAAAGATAGTTTTGAATAATAAAAAAATGAGAAAAACATAATTCAAATGAAAGACCTTTCGGTGCTTTCAAAACAAATTACATGTAATTCAGGGCTTATTTGCTTCAATTGGCTATTGATATAAGACTCCACACAAAAGATGAATACAATGAACGATATGTTGAATATTATATTGAAATCCAGAACTATATTAATAAAATGGTCGCATATTTCCAATTATTAGGGGCTGTTGTGTGTGTTGTGTGTCTGGTATTGAAATTAGTCAGAACTTACGCATCAATTGATTTCACTGTAGAGAAGGTCCAAAACAAAAATGTAGAAAAAGCAGACACACAGACAACTCAGACAGCACTGGACACATGCATCAGTGCATTAACAAAGAGACAAAACAATATTTGAAGCACTGATACTATAAACAGCATTTATGAGCTAAAAGATGAGAGAAAGGGGAAGAGAAAGAGAGAGAGAGAGAGAGAGAGAGAGAGAGAGAGAGAGAATAGCAAACAAATGATCATTAAATCACTTCAGTACTAATTTATGTAATTATCCAAGGTTATTCTTGTGTAATATTTTCAATGAGTTTTTTTCAATAACAATCAATAATTTATTTGAAAAGCAATTACAGAAAGTCTGAGCAGAGCTCAGGTCTTCAAACATGGGTGTAATGATAGATAATTATATGTCTGATTTAACATTGATAACATTTGACCAATCAATGTTAGCAGGGTCTGCATTTCTAATAAAATAATAAGTAGTTAAATGTTTAAAAATATTTTAAATCACATTTTTATCTAAGTATTCATTCATTTATTGCTTTATTGAACATATGATGTTTGAAATGATCTTTGTGATTTTTAAACTTATTTACAGGAGCATTTTATCTCTCAATTTTAACGCTCATTAAGTGATGTCCAAAAACGACCGGCCGTTTAGTGCTATAAAGCTCGGATTGAAAGTAATTATAGTGATGTCAATCGTTGGACATATTTACCTGATTGTTGGTGAGTGTATTGCTTTGATCAATCAAAAATCACAAATTAATAAAGAAGTGACCAAGGATACAGGTATTTAATAAAATACAGTTTGATCCTTGCTAAATTAATAATACCTTTTCTCACATTACAGTGATTGCATTACTAGTGATATCTATCATTGGACTGTTGTTCACAACAATAGGTTTGATTGGAGTCTCAAACGAAAACAAATATATTGTTATGATTCTAATGGTGTTCACGATATTTCACCTTGCTTACATAATAATGACCAGGATGTGGTTGCTATTTTCAATGGATATTATTGTTATTTTATTGACACCAGTTTTATTTTTTTTAATAATTCAAAAAGAAATTGAGCAAGAACCTATTATTTAAAATATCAAATCACATACAAGGTAATAGCAAAAAGTATTCTAGATATAATTAATAATTTCAGTGTACAAGGATTATTTTAAAGTTGGTTACTTGCTAAATTAATAATACCTTTCTTCTCACAACAGAGATTGCCTTAATAAAAGTTATTAAATATAGATCAAAGGTTATATTAATATAAATAGATATCCTTTAAATAAATAGGATCAATCTTATAATCATAAATATTATATTGATACATAGATATACTGAGAAAAATGACAAAGGTGAATAGTATAATACAGTTTTAGTTTTTGGACATTTCGATGAGTTTAAGAAAAAGTAATGCCATTAGAGATAAAATCTGTAAAAATATTCAATCAATTATTCAATCAATTGTTTCATCACTTTATGTCTCACTTCATAACATCGGAAGTAATTAATAGTAAATAACTTCCAACACGTGAACTCAATTGTGTTTTTACCCAATCTCTAAATCATTGACAGTGTATTTGAATATTGAATTTAAAAGTCAACAAGTTAATATATGTAAAAGAATTTATTACCTTAAATTGAATCAACAAGGAATGTCTTGTCTTAATTCTCAGACGTTGTGAATACGAAACAAATAAAGAGTTCATTACTTTATAGATTAGTTTTGATTCTGTATTGACTGAAGAGGCGGTGAATATTTGAAAGATAAATATTGAAAAGCAGAAACAATATCCATAAAAGTATAATAATTTCAAGATCACAAATGAACTTGAAACCGATGAATAAAGTAGGAAACATGAGCAAGATCCAAGTGTTAGCCAAAGAGATAAGAAATATTTCGATAAAAATGTTTCATTAATTTCATTAATTTCTTTGCACTGAATGTCAATATCTCTTGTAATCTTCAACAAATATATCTGTGAATTAGATCTTGACAAATACAGATTGTATATACAGATTTACCTGGATGCTTTAATTTTAACTTTAAAATAAATTTAAATTAAATAATTATAAACACTTTGGAATACAATTGAATTGCAATTAATTAACTAGGATAATATATAGTGCCTGATTAAATTTATTACCATCGGTGTTAATCCAATGCCATTAATAATACTGTAGTTTAAATTAAATATTGATTTTCTTGTATTAAAAACATTTTCAATGTATAAATAATTGAATCGTTTTTTAAACATAATTTTATTTTTATTTAATGTTTTTATTAATGAATAAAACAATTGATTTAATAAATGCCTATTAATTGGATATTTCTGGACTAAAATTAATTAACACCTAAACTAACAATCTTTGGGTAAAACACATCTACCAGTGCTCTCATCCCTCACATAAGGTTCATCACAGAAGCAGCCTTTGACGCACTGATAAGTACAAAATTTCGGCCGATTTGTAATGTTTTTACAGGTGAGAGGACAGGCAGTTCCACACCCTTTGAATACTTCATTGTCTTTATTACATTTGGGACAGTTGTCGATCAATACACATCTACCGGTGCTCTCATCTCTAACATAAGGACTTTTACAGAAACACCCGATCAGACAATTTAATGTACAATCTTTGGGTGCTTTTGAATAGTTATTACAGGTTAGAGGACAAGCAGTTCCGCATCCTTTGTACTCTTCATTTGGATCATTACATTTAGGACAGTCATCGGTCAATACACATCTACCAGTGCTCTCATCTCTCACATAAGGTTTCTTACAAAAGCATCCACTGATGCACTCATAGGTACACATTCTGTCCGTTTGGTTATAGTTATTACATGTGTCCGGACATACAGTTCCACACTCTTTGTATTCTTCATTCACATCATTGCATACCTGAGCTGTTGAGACAATAAGACAATTAGTTATACATTGAAAATAAGTATTGATTTGAATGCAAACCAGACGTGAATCCAATGAAAAGCAATGAAATAATAACAACAAATGAATTCATTTTTTATTTCAGAATATTCTCAG
>JAQGAT010001872.1:0-11020 GCA_034687845.1 Pantelozetes paolii
GATCTAGAGAGAGAGAGAGAGAGAGAGAGAGAGAATTTTGTCCCTGAATTTAAAAATCAATAAATGTTTAGGAAATTTAATCTAAAGTTACTTTAAATGAGTTAAACGTGAAGAAAGTTTTAAAGGAATAAAGAGTTATTAAAAACATTTTAACCCCGGGACTAATTTTAAAGATGTTGTGATGAGATAGGGATTAAAAATGTTTAAAATCTCTAATAATTTTTTCTAAACATAGTATTTCAACCTATTTTTCAAAATATCTATATTTAAGTTATGTTTCGCTAAAAAAAAGATTGAAATATATTTTTAACTCCAAAACCAATGATTGCATTAATAATTCATAAAACTATTGAAAAGAAGTTCAAAAATATATCAAAACATGTATTCATTAATCACTTTTTAATTACCATAAATCAGTTAACAGTTTGCATTGAGATGGCAGTGAAAGTGAATCAAATTTGAGGACAGGTATGTTAATTGAGTTTTGGCTAGTGTACAAAAAAATATACCATAGTTAATTATAAATATGTCAATTTAACCTAGGAACCATAGATGGTAAGGTGGCCGAGCGGTCTAAGGCGCTGGTTTAAGGCACCAGTCTCTTCGGAGGCGTGGGTTCGAATCCCACCCTTGCCAATACCTTTTGTAATTTTTTCTTCCCTTGATCATTTATAATTAACACTTTTTAACGTTAATTACAATTAAGTTATAATTAATTTAATCATAATTTAATTAAACGTCAATTTATTTACATTTTCTTCACGTAATTAATGTTTGAATCAATTGTTTACTAAAAATATGTAAACAAAGCCTAAAATGTGTTTAACTTTGCATTGAATTTAAGTTTAAGAGCACTGAATAGCAGACCATTTGCAGACATACCCGACCTCTGGAGTGGTCGCCAATTGTACTGATAATCAAAAACAGCAAAACAGTTGCTTTGCAAAGGACAGTCAGCTTTTGATAGACAACTATGAAATTGTATTTAATTTTTATTTATTGAATAAATGTTTGATTTAATTAACAATTGATTACAAAATGAGTGAAAAGTTTGAGACAAAAGTGAAAATCAATTGTTATTTTGGTTTAAAGTCTTCAATCCATTCACAGATCTGTCGACAATTGGTGTCCAAATGATCGTCGCTTTCATTAGTCAGTTGTCTGACCACTGATGGGCCGAACCATTCATTAGACTCCTCGACAATGGCCTCAAAGATCTCGCACTCAATATTGGTTGTGATCTTAATGTCTGAATAACCCCTGGATTTGAGTCTATCGTAAAGTACGGTATTATTGCAGCGGATTATGAACACAACTGAGACGGGTATTAAAGGGTTGGCATTAAAAAACAAAGACAACACTTCTTATCAATTGTTTGATCACTTCATACAAACCATCGATCAGTTCTTTGGGGAAGAGATCCGCCGAATGATAATCAATGATAAAACCGCCGCCACTGACCACTGAAGACAACTTCTCGGCCATCAGCTCCTCGTCGATGACATCGGTGTCCAACTCCTGATCGTGTGATTCAATGCAATCATTGCTTTTGCAAAACTCTGAGACATTGATGACCTCAAAGTTCGGCAACTTTTCGGCCAACTTCTGGCAAATAGTGGTCTTTCCAGTGCCCGGCGTTCCGGCGATCAATACGTTTGGCTTTTGTCTAACCATTTCTGGCACTGGATTTCAATGTCTATTAAATTATTGAACGCTTTTTAATGTGTTTTTAAAATCAAATCTCAAATGAAATACAATTTTTATAACAAAATATTTGTTTAAACTTCAAAACAACACATGTTTTCAGTCATTAAACGATAAATATATAACAAAAACGCTTTGTCTTCACAACAGATGTCATAACAAGTGATTGGTTTCACAATTCAATGAATAGTTTGCTTTGAATTGTAAACAAAATTAAACACAAAATAACAACAATTAATATGAAATCCAATCGTTTGGACACAAAATGAGTGACAAAACACTAATTAATGATTAAATTGAAAGTAATATTCATTTTTTGTGCGCTTTTTAGGCCTCTATTGAAACCAAACAATACTTTTAAGTCCTTTCCCGACGTATTCTTCGGGAGAGTTGGATGTCTTTCACCATAAGAGTGACCCGATTCGCGTGAATCGCGCAGAGGTTTGCGTCCTCGAAGAGGCCGACCAGATATGCTTCGGACGACTCCTGCAGTGCCAGAAGCGCTGAAGTCTGGAATCGGATGCCGTCCTTAAACTCTTCGGCCACTTCTCTGACCAGTCGTTGGAATCGTGTCTTCGGTATCAGTAGTTTTGTATTCATTTGATATTTACGGATATCTCTTAACGCCTGCTCTCCGGGTCTGTACCTGCGCTTCGGCTCAGGTATTGAAGAGCTGTAGCTGTTGTGGACATAATATGGTGTCGTCGACTTCCGGGCCGTTTGTTTCGGTGCCTTTGGTTTAGTTTTCTTCTTCACTGAAGACTAAACACAAACAAAACAATTGATTCAAAGTCTGAGCACTGGTTTCAACACTTACTGTACTTTTACTGTCGTTTGACTCCTGAGACGACCTCTTTGTGGTCAACACCGACTCGTGTGGACTCACGAATGGCTTATGATTTGGTCTGTTCTTAGTTCTGGCCATCGGTTCCCGAAAACCAATCAATTGTTAAACACTTTTGGCCACAAAAACACAACAAAAATTAAAATCACTTTTGATATCAAAACAAATTTAAATGTCTTTCAAAAACAAATGCAATAAAAAACTGACAAAACTTAAAGTGATTTAAATTTTATTCCCAATAATAACGTCACAAATATTTTCAGTATATTTGAGTCCCTTTTCATTGACTCTGACGTTAAGTATTGGATCTTATGTTACGTCAAAAACGACCCCTTTTTCTAAAACTAAACGTTATTTATGTTAATCATTATTAAGACCTTTCAATGATATCATAAAATGACAATCAATTACGTCTACAAATTGAAAGTTTTAATTCAAGAAAAGATAAGTTTTAAAAATTATTTGAAACAAAATTACAAAGATCAATTAATTAACAGTTAATTAACTTGATTATATTTAATATGACATTCAAACTGCACTGGAATTATTGGAAATCTCTTGAATTAGTGACACATTATTGCACTGTTTTTGCCAATCAATTGGTATTAAACTATTGACTGAATCACTGAATTCAGTGAAAAGGCATTCATCGCTGGTATCGTCACAAATGGGTAAAACTATTTCCTCATAACTAAATGAGTTATCAATTGATTTGATATAAAATGCATTCAAATATTGTTTGCCTTTCCTTTCAAGCAATTCAATGAAAACTGTCGACCCTTTTGAACAAAAAAACCAAATAATCAATTCATTGTAAAAATCAAACCCCCTTTTATCCAATACCAACCATAAGGGGGTACTTCTGTGCCAGAATAGTTCAGAATTCGTAGGAAAAGGGCCAAAACCAATGAATTCTATAACCGAGAGCACAGGTATTCAATCAGTGTCTTCATAGCTAATACAGTACTTACTGTTGAGTACGCAAACAGTTTTTGATTTGTTTGATTGACGTTTGGATTCATTGGCATATCGTTTGTATGCACTTTAATACGAGTTATGACTTCCTTCAAAAGTATCCCTGAAATGATCATGATCATTTTCATTTCGTTTAAAGGAAAGGTTATTTTCAACTTCAAAACTATTACCAGATCTTAAAGATTGCAATATTTTACTGATAGACAAAAAATATGTGTTATCTTGGTATAATTCATTCAACACATCTAAGGTGTGTTTCTTCACCCAAGATGGTAAAGTGTAGTTGTTTTCCATATCAACAGATAATGTATCAAGCAGATTTGCCGCTATTTGAAGGGTAGTTATATTTTCGCCAGTCTTTTCAGAAACGTAATCTAAAACACCCTTAAAATACAACTGACCTTTGAGTGCACTGAATATATAAAACAATTAAAACCTTTCTCTTTTTTAAAATCTCTTGAACTTCTGGTGATTCACTAATTCTTGACAACTCCTGGTTAGCGGCGGTACAGTTGGCGTTCACGTCTAACATCTGGTATGAAAACAGAAATATTTCAAAAATTACCTTGCTCACAATTATTCACTATTGATTATATACATTATCAAACACATAAGGCACAGACTCCAAGGGAAAGGGCTGCCAAACACTACCCAACCCACCATTCCATCGCAATCTTTCAGTAGTAATGAATTAAATTGTTGTCTAATATCAGACAACACATCACCAGTGCATACCTTCCCATAGGTTTGTAAGCGCCGGCCAAAGTGGCCGATAAGCTTTGAACACATCCCTGATATGCGGAACTCCTTGCGTATACTTCCAGTGGAGACCAACCCAGGAATCTGTGATACCTTTGGCGCACATATTTACCCAAACTATACATCCGTTGCTTTCCTTTCTGTTAAGGTTTTCATTAAATAATAGTTTTCTTATGTTTTTTGTATCAATACTTTTGTGAGATATCCCCAGCCGTCCGGCCAGTAGTAGGGTTTGCAATAGGGGTCAGTTGGGTAACAGTGTAATGGAGTTCTGTCTCCGTGTCTAGAAATCTGGCGGACAGTTAGATATTTAAATACAGTTAACGATTGAAATGTGTTAACAAACCATAAAAACTATTTTCAGTTTTGTTGAATTAGTCAGTCGTTTGGTCTGAATGTTGGGAATGAGTGCTAAAATCAATAATAAAATCATTTTGAAAGCCATTTATGATTTGTTTTTGCAATCAATTTCAATGAAAATAATAAATCAATTGTTTTATAAGTTATCAAAAATGTTGTGCAAAAAACTTCATTACATTTTGAAACAACACTGAATACATGTAATACTAATCACAAATCACTTCAATTCTGATCCTATTATTGAAGTTCAGGTGTTTTTAAATACGAAACTCATGATAAAACAAAATCATTTAATGACTAAACAAGGTTTTATTTCAAATGTCAATGATATTGAGTTAAATTATATTTTAAATACTTATAAGAGATAAATATTATTCATTAAAAATATAAGCAGAATCTGTGATATAATTAAGACCTAAAACCACCTGTGATTTACCCTCCAATCGATTGGCTGTAGAAGAAGAGGAAACTCCGGCACACTTTTGTTAAAATTAATTATCATTTATCGTGCAAAACATCAAACCCAAACCAAGAGTTGAAAAATACAACAATTTATTGATTTATTTGTCAATAATTTAATCAAAAATTTGAAAATAAGTTATTTTTATATTAATTATAAATTGAAAATAAAATGCCATTCCTTTAGTCATAAAACGTATAAAAACACCAAAAAGTCATTCAATTTTGTGAACATTTTTCAAATGATTGCTTAAATGGCAATCCTTATCGAACTGTGCGGAACAGCCCCTGAAATGGCACTTAAAGGGGCATTTGTGCCACTGTTTATGCTCTGTTAGATCAGACAACTGTCCAAATCGTTTGTCACAGCGCTTGTAGTCGCAGACAAATCTACCGATGCTTTTATGGCTGAGTACATGAATATTGAGACTCAGTTTTGTTGCAAACTTTAGTTTACATTCAAAGCAATCAAACAATTGATTTGAATCAACGATTTCTTCACTGTTTTTCACACTTTTATCATTTGTGGCAACACTTTCAGCACTGGTTTTATCACTAGTGCTCAGATGTTGCGACTGGTGTTCCGTCCACTCCCTCTCATCTCTGGACTGAAATCGACAGCCTTTTTGAAAGCACTGGTATTTGTAATTCATTTTCTGTGCGACAAATGATTTATGTTTTTTATTTTCAACTTTTTTCTGACTCTTCTTTGCAATCGATTGAATCGTTTGACACCTCTTTTGCCGACAATATTGTGAATGATTTGACAAATACTTTGAATTACGGAAACGTTTTCCGCAGTTATTGCACTCATTTATCTCATCGATAGCCAACTGTTCACTCAACTCATGAATAGTATTAATGTTTTGATCACTAATTGAGAGTAGATTTGAATTACAATTACTTTCACAACTCTTTTCACTCAAGTCTTCACTTTTAACCCCTTTTTCAGTCAATAATTCAGTGATTAATCTAAAGCTTGAATTAACCCCTGATTTGTCGCCACTTTCTGTTGCCTTAAAATCAATCTCATTATTAATCGCCAATTGTTTAGACCTTTCATCAATTAATTCCTGTTTTACTTCAACTGAAAACAACAAAAAACCAATTATTCATAAAATGAGCAAAAACTCCATGAATTCAATGCAAACCTGATTTCAAATCAATGTATTCTTCAATCAATTCCTGTTTTATATCAATTGGATTCACATTTCTCACACAATTATCACTACTTGTGTCCAAACCGTTGTCCAATCCCTCAGTGACTCCCAAACACCTCTTGGTCTTCAAGTGTCCATCAATTGATTCACAGCCGATGTCTTCAGTGTTTGTCAATACCTGAGCCGAAGATCTTCTTCTCTTCAATGAACTGACCTTTCCTTCAGTAATCTCTTCACTAGTGTTGCAGTGATTTAATTGAAAGACAGTTTGCATTGAATTACAATTACTTTCATTTAAACTCTCATTGAATTGACATTTAATTAACACTTTGTTTGTCTTAAAAGTCTGTAAATCAGTGTTTAATTCATTTAAAATGTGCTTTAAATCCAGATTTGTCTCACATTTACAGCTGTTTATCAAAACTAATGAATAATTTCTTATATTATCTAAAATTTGATTCAAATTTCGTTCAAAACATAAATCATTTAAAAGTGTTTTGTTTTCTTCAATCAATTCATTCATTATTTCATTCAATGTTTTGAAGAGTTTTCACAAAATTGTAAACAATTTTAATGTTTATGTGATTTAAATGTTTGTTATTATGACAGCAGTCGCTATAGAAACCAATAGAGATAGAGGTGTTTCACATACAGTATAAATCGGTTATCAGTTATCCGGTCATAAATCACTCATTTTCAAAGCACCGGCAGTTTCTATCAGTTCTATTATTGAATAAGACTTATCTCATTAGTAAATTGTTTATAAGTAAATTCAGCTTTGTGCATTTGTCAATCAAATTGTGATACACCGGACATTTGCCTATAACTGATTTTAACTGTAATTATTATGAAAACCTTTTAATCTATGTTTATGTAGAGGTGTTCTCCAGAGGAAGGCTCCATTCAATAGGTACGGGATTTATATAATTAAGCCCAGATTAAGATTAACCACAATATTAAAAGACCAGGAGCTCGAGAACGGCTCATAAATTTCAGATTATGGCATAAACTAGGATTTTCTAACTTTTTAGACTGAGCTTGGTATCTTAGTGATTTAGTTCTGTTACCTTCTGGACGACGCTTTCCTATAGCGCTTAAAATTAAGAGTTTTTTGTCAATGAATTCAATACTCTCTTCAAAAACAACATAACATTTAAACTGAAGATTTGAAACCCATTTCACAAATGCATTGAAAACACCGTTAATTGCAAACCCTTTCCACCCGTTCTATGAAGTGTTACATACTTTTAGTACAGCGCTTGTGGTCTTGAGCTCAACCGTCGGATCCATTGGAGGCCAAAGAATGGCTAAAAACAGTTTTGACACACAATTGGATAATCTTAAGGAAGAGATCCAAAGATTGTCTTCAATTATAGACAAATACAATGGATTTGTCACTCAATTGAAGACTAACTGCAAATGCATTCATAATATCGATGTCTTTGAATGTTTGGATCAATTCATCAACAATTGCAACACTAATGGCCCAAATGGACAGTCAATTGAATGTCAGGCCAGTCCTGAGGACAAGTGTTTCGGTAATCATTTGAATTCATTTTTCGGTAAATATTTGTTTGATTTTCGGCTTTAATTGCATTCAAATCCCGATTCAGTCTCTCATGTGTTGGAAGTGCCGACTCGTGTCTTCCGTTCAGCGCCGGTAGTGATCGCCACCATTGATGAAGAGGTGAACAATCGATTCAATACTCTTCGTGTCACTGATGGAGGCGTTGACGAGGATTGGGATCCGTTCAACACTATCACCGAAATCTTGGATCAGATGCCCAAAAGACCACTCAATGAGATAATCAGAGAGTTCTTGGCGTTGGATATCTGTTCCGTACTGACGATGGACACAATGGCGCAGCTGATCCACGAGAGGGCTGTCACTCAACCCTATTTCAGTTCCCATTACTCACTGATTTGCAAAAGTTTTTCATCGCTTCAAGTGTTTGACTATAAGACCAGAAAAACAGTTGGTTTTCGGTATCTATTGATCACTAAATGTATGACCGAATTCAAGACCAGTGTCTTCAATGAGCTGAACGCTAGACAGCAGAGTCTGGCCAACAATGAAGACTCGGCTCAGTTTGATGTCCTCTTCGACGGTTTGGCACAAGACATGAAGGGAGCGTTGGATCGATGTTTGGCTAACTTTAGATTCATTTCAGACCTCTTTAAAGTCAATGTCTTTCGCATTGAAGACATCATTAAATGTGTTGAGTGTCTGATGAAAGAGTCGACCGAAGAGTCGATTCAATGTCTGATTGTTTTGCTTAAGAATTGCGGACAAAAAATACGAAACGATGTGAAGAGTGAGTCAAATGTTAATTATTTAAACAATTGTTTTCAATGTTTGCAACGAATAGCCAACGGAAAGGAATGGGGGGTCAGTGTTAGCACCAGCACTCAGGCTATGCTCAGGGATGTGATCAATCAATTAAGAAATTTTAACTCAATTTCAGATAAAATAATTGATAAGTCGTTTGAATTTATAACTCAATACAAGAATTAAGGGGTATTTACTGACATTAAGGGGTATTTACTAACAAATTAAGGGGTATTTCAAGTATTTTGGAATATTTCATACGATTTGTATTTTTTTCTCTAATAATTGTGTTTCAGATAATTATTTGTAAAAAACATTTCATTTAAAAATTATTTTTTGAAAACTTTTGACTTTTTTTTGAATAAAATACTATTTTTTGATTAATTTTTGTGAAAATTTAATTCAAACGAAAATTTTGTAAACTTTTTGGGCATTGATTTGAAACCAAATCATAACAGTTAGCCTCTAAATAGGCTTCGGGTGTGAAGTCATAGTTGAGTCACAAAACGGGGGTTTCAAATGTGAAATAAATTCCCCTTTAATGCAAACATAATCAAGGTTTGAGAAACTGATCAAGTACAGATTTTTAAGGGGACAAAAAATGTATGTGTTTATTAACATTCACATTGATTTGACCCTCACTTTCACATTAATTAATGTTTTGCTTGAAGTGAGTAATTTATTCAATGGGAAAATGTATGGAAAATTTTACATTGCTTAGTTGTTGCGCATTTAAGGGACAAAACAGACCAATTGGAGAATACATTGCTTTCGCCCCTTAAAAAGTTGAGAAATAAATGCAGTGAAAGGTATTCAGGGTCTCCTAAACGCCACATGTTTTTGGATTTCAATTAAATTAAATCAATTAATAGATTGTGAAGAATGTCTTCAAACAGTGAATTGATTTGCATTTTAGACAAAGAGTGCATTGATTTTGAAGAAGAAAATCAAAGACTGAATAAAATTATCGACAAATTTATTACCAATTTATCGATTTTGAGAAATAACTGCAAATGCGATCAAAATATCAATACTTTTGTTGAATTATTTCGTTTGGAATTGTTGTACAAGAATGGCATCAAAACTCTGGACACCATTGAAGACAACAAACCCAATGTGAAACAGGAATCGCAACGACTGATCAACTTTGAGGACGTCATCTATATCGACGACAATGACTCTGATACTTCAGAAAAGTCCGAAACTTCGGTAAAATCTGAAATATCGGGAACATCTGGGAGTTCGGAAAAATCTGAAACTTCAGGGTCGTCTGAAACTACAGTGATAACTGTCAAGAATGGCACCAAATCTACCGATAAGACTGACGATTCTGAAGACATCCAAACTAGCGATCTGTTGACCAATGGTGCGGAACAGTTGTCTGAAGCAGAAGTGCTGATGAGAGAGGTATTGAAGATATTGAATGACTCGAAGACAAGTGAAGATATAATCTTAGGTTTGAATGCATTGAAACTAATCACTGATGAGAGTCTTGAATCAGTGGTAAATCATATCTACGACAAAGTGGTCTCAGAGCCGGAGGTCAAACAACTGTATACAAAGGTATGCATGAAGTTGTCCTCATTTGGCGCCTATATATTCAGGGACTTTCAGAAAGAAAACCTCACTTTCAGAGAAATATTTATTAATAAATGTTTGAATGAATTCGAGTCTAAAGTATTCACTGATATTAAGCAAAGACAGAAAGCACTGGAAAGTTGTGAGGACTCGGACGTCAAGGAAATACTGGCGCACACGTTGGCTGAGGACATGAAGAGAGCACTGGATAGAAGTCTAATAAACGTTGAATTGATTGGAGAGTTGTATAAACAATATATGTTGAGAACACATGTAATGATTAAATGCATTGAAACCCTGTTATATGAATCGACGGACGAATCCATTGAATGTCTGACTGTTTTGCTCAAGAATTGCGGCGAAGAGTTAGACTTAGAAACCGATTACTTCCCGGAATTTAAACACATCTTGGAAAAGGGCTTTATGACACTCAAGGCCATTGCAGATCGGGTTGAGTGGGGAGTTTCGGTCAATCCTCGCACTCAAGAGTTGGTCAGAGAAGTGCTTGAAATTAAAAAAACCAAATGGCGTTTAATTAACAAATAGGGGTATTGTTTACCTCAATCTATTCTAAGGGGTATTTCAAATTATATCTAATTAAGGGTTAAATGAATTTTGAATTTCATATAATTTTGTTTTAATATTATTTTAAAATTGTTTCTGAATATAATATTCAATAGATTCAATGAATTAATAGATTTTTCTCCAAAATTATTACTAAAATTTTGACAATAGATATGAAAAGACCCCAAAAATACAAAACACTTTGTATTTGTGATTTAATTATTGAATAAAATTGAAAACAATTATTGAATTTATTTTATTGTCGTCTTTAGTGTGAAATTCATTTCA
>JAQGAT010001873.1:0-11018 GCA_034687845.1 Pantelozetes paolii
AGAGAGAGAGAGAGAGAGGGGAAAGCCTAACGAAGTTATTCATCCATAAAAAGCTAAATTCGTTTTGCAATATAACGACAAAATAACGATCTGTTATGATTTGAAGCACTTATAGCCAGCACTGGAAGGAAGGGTCGATTATAATATTGACCGAAACGGATAGAAATCAGACAAATATTAAAGACGTCTAAAGAAAGCATTGATTGATAAACCAGAGTCTCATATATTATCGTTAGCACTGATAGGAAAGGCTTCACCATTGCATACATACCTTAGTCATTCCCTGTCCCCAAAAGTCGTTAAGAAAGAGCTGAGATAACGGTGTTTGAGGCCTAAGATCTCTGTTATCCCGAATGGCGGACATGTCATCAAAAGCAAAACCACAGCCAAAAGAGTTGACATAAACAGCGAAGGAGACCATAGCTATTAAAAGCCAGTGCCAACGCGGAGGACTGTCGTCTCTGTCAACACTGGACAGTCGGCTGTGGCCATAGTTTAATATATCGGGCGATGGAGTGGACTGACGGCTCATATTGGCTGAGATGTTGTCAATATTAGCGAAACCATTGACCTGAAGAGCAAAACAATTATTTATTGATTAATCAATTCTTTCAACAAATTATTTGTCTTTAATTAAAGGCAAAGAGTTTTTCGTTAAGAAAACAATACTTTTATATAATATATCAAAAAATGATTTCATATTAAATGAAAATTTGAGACAAAAAATGACAAAAATGTCACAAAAATTGAAGCATTGCTTCCGATATTATAATTTATATACAACTAATACTTTGAAATTTATCAAGCTAACTTATTTTACAAAACAAGAGTTTCCTGTGCTTTTTGGGAAACAGATTAATGATGGAAAGAAAATAACAAATGAATAGTGAATTGAGATTTTATTAAGCATTTTGTTAAACCATTAAAAACAACAAAAAAGACAACAAATATATACAAAAATAATATTCATTTCATTCATTAAACATTTTAAACGATAATTAAGTATTGAATTGTTTTTCAGTTCATCAAAACACTCACGAAATACTCGCTTATGAATAACAAATCAAATTATTTATTAATGTATTCATAAACGACTCAATTATTGATAAAACATAAAACCCATAATAAATAACTTCTACAACAGAGAGACAGTGTTTCAAATGCCGACCCAATTGTGGCCAAACATCGATTTAATTAAATTATTGGTTGACACTACCAGTGCTCACAATTCCAAGACCAGACAAATACAGGAAAGATCGCTATAATAAGTGGTTAGGCATTGAATATATTGCCAGCACTGGTACCACATATTGTGAATCCCATTATTGTCTCGAATATTATTTAACATAAATTTATTTTTTATCAAAAAACATATCGAAACCAAAATTGAAGTGAATTTTTGATTAATATCTCAAATATAGAGAGAGTATTGAAAAATATTGTTTGAGTTTCACATTTGTATTGCATTTGTATTTCTATTCAACTATTTCTGTGAAAGTATTTTTCAAAACATTTGTTATTATGTAATATATAAGAGGTTTTTGACTTATTTTTGTACTTTTTTCAGCAAAAGTATTGAGTATTTTGTATAAATTTGTTGCAATAGTTGTTAACAAAACTATGAATTAATTATAAATACAAGAAATAAAAGCATTTATTGTTTGATATATTCATTGAATGACTGAATATCTAATCAAATAAAATATTTTATTGGATTTCACTTGAAGTTTAAAATGTTTGACAAAAAGGTTGAATAACTTTCATATTATACTAATGTTTGAGAAAAAATCAAATTTCAAATCAAAGGAAATGTTTAAAAAGTAATAAAATTCAATATTCAGTGAAACTGAAGCAAATGTCGAGAAAAAAAACTCTAAACCTCTTTCCTCTTCACAACTGATTGATTGAAAGACAGTAAAAGTGAAATCTATTGTAAAAATGTATTGATTATGAAGTGAACCGAAAGTTAGCCCCAAAAGTGATGACCAGAAAAGATGAAAGAAATGAAGATTTGTTAAGCAATGGCTTCAATCGGTTCATAAAAAGCATTTTTGTGTCTTAGCATTGATTGTCGATATGTCTCTCCCCCTCTAACACAGAGGCAAACAAGCAATGAGTGGATCCTTTTGGTTGATTAAATTCGGTGACTCCTGAAAGTGATTCCAGGCCTGAGTGACCACTAAATGACCGAGACGAAACTCGAGTGCATTTCAAGTCAATAAAGTAATGCAATACAAAAGCCTTTACAAAAAGCTAATGCTTAGGAAATGGAGCTCTGCTTATGGTCTCTAACCAATACATTACCTAAAGCTTAATACAAATGACAGTATTCTCTGTCATATCGTTGTAATAATGATCTCATTATACATAAAACTCATAATTTTCTCATTCAATCAATTAATTTCATTGTTTGCATAAAAATGGACTCAAACTCTGATGAAAAGCAGCGAAAGTCAGCAAAACATCAGAAATTTGTTTTAATTAACAAAAAATACAAAATAAAAATCGATTCAAACGAGTCATTGGTTTAGTTAGTTATGTACTGAAGCACAGGTATGATAGGAATGTTATATAAAAAGAAAAGATATAAATATATTATTATTAATATTATTACTAATACTTTATTATTAATCTAATAAATAAAGGCCTGGTATAGTTAGAGTAAGAGCACTGTTGGCTGTTTTTGTAATATCAATAGACATTTAATACTAATGTTTGCATTACTTTTAAAGTTTGTCTTCAGTTCCCAGAATTCAATGCATTCTCTCTTTCGGTGCAGGAATTGAATGAATGCATTGAATGCCCACAAAATCAATGTTTTTTATCTGCGAAACATTTTTAAACCCTCCAGGGTATATGCATTTCTTTTCTAGTCGCAGCTCTTTTTTTCCAGTGCAAAATCCCTGAGCCCTGAGAGTGCGTTCATCAGAAAGCATGCGATACGATATGGACACTATCGCAGAGTGACAGCAATACCAGTGCCAAACCGTATAGTAAAAGGAGAAAGAATAACATTATATCGTAAGTAAAGCAGCTCTTAATCAACCGATTCTTTAATACCAGCGCCAAAAGTGCACTACTTTTTAGAGTGATATCAAAAACGCATACAAAAAAGGCTCGACAGGAGAGCACTGAGACTTTTACTATAAATGTAATTCAGTTTTTGTTAATACGTTCACTAAATTCACGATTAAAATAGAGTAACAGAATAAGAGATTCAGTGGCAGACAATACCAGTGCTCGGGTTGTGTGCATACATAATGACGACAGTGTAAGGGAAACGTCAGACAACACTCTCTGTCTGTTTGAGCTTCACTGCAATTCACTGACAGTTTAATTATCACCAGAACTATGGCCTCTCTGGGAATGTCACTCAAAATCTTTAAAACATTTTTGTATAATTCAAAAAAATAGACACAACTGTGCGCTCATCTAAAGCCCAGCCCTACATCAGTACAACTAATTAGGAAAATGAAGTTTATTTTCAAGAAAAATAACTAACTGTTCAACAGTTTAGTCCTTTTACTGCATAAACAGGGGTTTGGGAGCAAAATTAATGTTCATTTCTCTACTAATGAAAGCATTGCTTAACAATGAATTTGAATGAGTGCTCAAATATTTCACTAATAAATCCCTCGACGAAAACAAAACACAAATTTTATAACAATTTTACTCTTTTTCTGACTTTCCGTCTCAGCCTCTGCTCTGGAAATACAATCATTTTAAGTCTTAGTCTCATATAAACAGTGTTTTATGCAAACATTAGATGAAAATAGCAACAGAAGGACCTGGAGTTCAGTGCAGTAGGAATGGATGCAAATTATATGTTTGTCTGGAAAACTGCACTCGACTTATGCAAAGAAAGCGAGTGTATGAAAGGAGAAGTGTAATTTTAATGTCAAACAATTGCCATATAATTAAACAATTATTGAAAGTGTAAACAGTTTTCACTGAAGACTCAAACTTTTCATTCATTTTATATTATAATGAAATGAAAAACTAAATAATTATTACTAAAAACAAAATGCAATAAAAAAGAGATAATAAAAGAGTCCATCGATTGGAGGGAAAGAAAAACATTAATTCAGTTTTCAATTGATTTGTTTGAAACTTTCAATATTGAAAAACATGACATCTTTTTGTGTTAAAAACCTTTTCATAAAACTTAGTGTTTGGTCACGAATAGTGAGAGTAAAAAATGATCTAAAAAGCAATTATTGTCTACCAGTGCTGGTACTGGCACTGCTTAAGCACTCGCTTCAGATATTAGTGAGACTTTAATAACGAAATCAAATTTAAACATTGATTTTGAAAAGCTTTTCAATTCATTAAAATGCCTTAATTTAAAGCCCAGACACTAAACAAAGGCCTTGTTTTGAGTTGAGTTTTGCCAAAACAACTGTTCGTTTGCACTGTATATCCAAACGTTTGTGTTTTTAATTTGTTTAAATCACGTCTGGCTTTAAAACTTTCAAAACTTTTAGCAATTTTCAAAGGGATTTCAATTTTTACATAAAAGTTGTTTTAAATTTTCAATACTTTATTAGAGTTTTGATCAGAAAATGCTTGAAATAAAACAATATTTTGATAAAATATATGAACGGACAATGGGTTTGGGCTTCAAGTCTGAGAACTGATAGAAGTGTCAAACCGTTGAAGGGTTTGGAGTTCAAAAAAAATCAAAATTCATTTATTCAGAGCATAAGGTTTTGACAACTGATGACTAACTCTTATATTATGTTTAGTTTTTTAATGAATAAAATTAATATTTAATGAAATAATAATTAATTTCACAAAAAAATGCATTTTTTGATGAATCATATGATAATTATTTGAGTTAATGTTAAATAAAATAATTGTTTAAATGCTTTGGAGAAAAACAAAAATCAATTCATATATTCAGAGGAAATGCTGATATGGACTATGATTTGATGGAAATGGAGATGAAATGAAACCCAAATTGAATTGAATTGAAAAATATTGTTTGCGTTTTCATCGCATATATTATATAAACATCTATAGAGTTGTGTTGAATTGAAATGAGAGGCAAATGAGAGAAGAGTCACGTATTTGGCGATTGGATGCAAAGGAGAGGCACTGATGCCAACACAAACACCAATTTAAGTTTAATGCAGTGTTAAAATTAAAATCAAAAGCTGTCACCAGCACTCATAGGCATCGTTGTGAGGGCACCGATAGCTTTACATAAGCAGAAGACAAGACAAGACAAGATTCGTGAAATTCATGAGACATTGGTTATTAAAAGATCGACAAATGCTTTGATTAAAGCCTAAGCACTGGCAGACGACTGACTCTAATAATAGTTTTTAATATTTTTTATATTAATAACAAAACAAAACACAAGAAAAGTATTATTGAAATAAAAATTTGGTTTTAAGGCACACAAAAAGACCAGACATTCATGTTATTGTCAATTGAGTGCACTTTAAACAAAGCTGTCTTTCCCTTCAATATTGTGACAAATTCTGGTGCGTTTGGCAACAGTGGGAAAGGCATCGGTTGTAAAAGTAATGCCAAAATTAAAATATTATGCAATTATTTCAAGTATTTCCAAAACTTCAATATAAAAACTGACTTTAAATTAAATACAAAACAAATACAAAATGTTTTGCTAATCTAAAACAGTGTTCACATTGTTTCGGTTCAATGCATTCAAATGAATCAATGGTATGGCGGTTACTACCGGTGCCGTCAATGGCTTATCAAGACTTTGCAAAATTTCGGTCCAATAATTCAAAATAAAGTAATGAATGACTGAAACAAACTGTGTTTTACAACAAGACTTAACACATATTAACAAAAAAGTGTTTTCTTTATATCAATTGTATTTCAAGAATATTCCTTCAGTTTATGCTATGCTTTGTATAAAACAAAAACTAATATCCAATACATTGATAACAAACCTCTCACTCTAAGGGGCAATGAATTTGCGGAGAAATATGAAAAAAGCTTAACTCAAAGTTGGCGTTAGAGTCATAATAGGGGCCAAACTCACAACTGGCTTATATGAAGGCAACATAACAGGGTGTCCATAAATTATTGTATACATTTAATGAGAAAAGGTCGGTCAAGAAATGAGGGTTATTTCGATATCAGGGGGTTAGTCAGCAGGCGTTCAGCCATTGAGTGAGACTCCGATCAAAATTAATCGTTTTTAGTCTTTAGACTATTACCTGAATATGAAAAGCAAGTCTCCATTGAAGAAAAAATGGTTCAATGCTTGTGAAGAAAGTTAATTATAATCAACTGCACAGACAATCAGACGGAGGCGTCACTGCAATCAAGTTTTTTTTTCATCTCAACAGTGGACTCGTTATACTATTATATATTCAGTTATCAATCGATACCAAACACTGTCTGACATCACATAATGTCATGAATTCCTCAATCATTTTGTGAACATATTATTGAATTGATTTAACAAAACAAACATAATATTGAGTTTAGTGTTCATTGAGTCGAGTATTTCGTATATAAGTGTAAATTTTGACGATTTCTTGTCAAACACTATACTATTATATAATCTCTCGTTTAAAACATATCTTTTAAATAAACAAAACTTTTATATACTCTTCAAAACTAGACATTAGAGGCAAGACATTACAACAGAGAGCAAAAAAAGTGTATAATTTTCTAAAGACTATCAAAAATAAGAGACAATGAAAACAAAAAATCTCTTTTAGTTTAAGACAAACTATATTTTCATTACTTTATTACTGAATATATCATTAGATTAACAAAAATACTGAACAAAAAAATGTATTTAACTATTCGTAGACTCAATCAAATAATTTAACTCAAGATTAATAGTGTGTTCACTAATACTTCAAAAATCAATAATTAGAGGCAAAAGAGAAACAATATTTTTCCTCTCCTTTTAATAACTGGTATTCAAGACTTGTATTGTATATAAAATTACTATTAATTAAAAATATGAACAAAAAAAACTGAAAATGCATTTCAAGTGAAGAAAAAAGTTAACAATTTTTCCCCAAAAAAACATAATTTAAAAATTGAGTGAAAACTGGTCTCATATTAGACCAAACAATAAATTGAAAAGTGTTTATAACAATAAGCCCGTCGGCTGTGCGGCAATCTGAGAGCTTAGTCCCAACCCAAGCCCGCAGGTCTGGTGTGAGTGCACAGGTATTCACGCAAAAAGTTGGCAAACGTTGTGACTTTCGTCTCTGCCGTCTCCTCTCTCCCAACCAATAGATCGCATGATTGCAAACAATTTAATTCAAAATCACTTGCAATCACTTGAATCGCTTCCACTCATTATCTTTGACACCAAATCTGACTCAAACTCTACACAACTATTATTTAGTAATAATCTATAATATAATGTGAAAAACTGTTGGCTATTATTCAGATAATAAGGTTTTGCTTCAAATTAAGAGTTCAGTTATTTTTTTGCCGATAATATCTTTTTGTGAGAAAAAATTTTCAACATTTAAGTCAAAACCAAACATTATTTTCAACTATTTTTTGCTGTTTATTCAGAGATTATATGAGAGAAGAAAATATTTGATCACATTTTTAGTTATCGAAAAAAAACGAGAGCCAAACATTAGGGCATTGGAGTTGAAGAGGGGAACGGGAGGAATGGGAGATAGATTGAGAGGACATGAGTGGAGTGTAGATTTGGTGCACGAAATGTTTGGCCAAATAATTGGGTCTAAAATCGATCATAAGTTATACTGTATTCACAATCAATGTCTTATCGAAGGTGTAGTGCATAGTAGACAGTGAGGAATGGTATACGGAGTGGAAAGGCATTCACTTTCGCTAACATTTAGCTAATATTGTATTCAATAAAGAGACAAATATTTCATTTATTTTTATGGCATTTATGAAAACATTTTTGTTTAACTAAAACTGATTTTCAATGAAATATTTTTCAATAATATATAATCTAAAAATCGGTATTAAGTTATTAAATCAGATACCAGTGCTCAGTGTTATTAAGTAAACCAATGGTATTTAGCAGTGAATAGAGAATTAGTAGAATAGCGTAATATTAATATAAGGGGAAAGGTAGACAAAGCCTGAGCTCAAACTAAAGATCAATTTTTGAGGGAAACAAAGCACTGGAAGAACAGTAAAAAGTTAAACAAAGTTATGTAAACACAAATTGTAGACATTGTTGGCTCAGTCGTACAGCACTGGCACTATATGTGCACTATTACTGATTAAAACTTTTTGTCCCATAAGAGGCTTAATGTTGTAATAATAGAAAATGTTTGCCTAAGAATCTCCTCTCGAGACCAGTGCTGATGAGCAGTAGGACTGGAGCCCTGAGTTTAGGTCCAAACATTTCACTCAACGCTAAACTCAATACTGGGTTTGAATTGAATTTAAAAATTGTTGAAACGCTCAACGCTTTGGACCAATGTTTCACTTTCTTGGAAAGTAAGGGAACAGTGATTGCCAACAGACCTAAGCGTTGCACTGAAGTCAGGGCTCTCTCGCACAACATGTTCACTAACTCACGATAAGGCCCGGAGCCAAACACTTTTATTTTTGACCAAACAGTCAGATGTCTTAAACAAAAAAAAAGTTGAAGAGAGGGGTAGTTTAGAGGCAATACTTTAAAACATAGCTTTACATAAAAACAATGTTCACTTCCACATAAACTGTAGGTGTGCTGTGCTGTGCACTGTTGTATATCAGTGCTCTCATGTGTGCCTCACACACACACAATAGTGGATACCCTCCGGCCCTCAAAGCGTTTTATTTTTTAATGATTTTGACTCAAACTAATGGTCAGTAAATTAATATACAGAGTATTCCTCTGTTTCTTAAGCATAACATTCAAGTGTTTGAGTGTTTGAGCGCTAATATGAAAACGTTTAACGAAAAACAAATACTATTTTTATTTAATTTGAATTTTCTTTTCCCTCTCTTTGAGAGTAATTTTCATTTCATTTGATTCACACGTTTTGCAGCTTAACTACAAAATCATTTGAATTACTGTTCACTGCATCGCAAGGAATGCCAAACATAACAAAACCAAAAAAATATAAAAATATAAACAAAATTCAGAGAAAAATATTTCGTTTATATATTTAGTAGACATTTAAGAAGCGATTCTGTAATCAGACGACAGACTAATTGTAATCCAAACGTTGAATACAATTGTGTTTTTGGAGTGAAATATATACTAAAAAATTTGTTTTTCAAAGCGACGGCAGAGGAAAATGTTTGCCAAAACCCAAATCCCAATCTATATATAATATGATAGGCCTATCATTAGGGGTGGAAACCACTGCTATTTTGTTGAAAACATGTATTATTCTGAGTATTACTCAAACCATAAATTTCAATACATTATAAGATCTTCAGTTCAATACTGTATTGGAAAGGAATTCATAAGAAAAAAGACGGCTTTATATCTAAATATGTAAAATATATAGTAATATAATATAATATCAAATATAATACTGAATCTGATAGTGAATTGTGAGCCCAAGGAAAGGGTCCACTGATTGGTGAGTAGCCAGAAGTAGTCGACACAGAAAATAATGTGGGAGTGATGTTGAGATGTAATGAAAATCACAATCAAGTTATAAGATTTGGGCGTTTTATTCAATAACAGTCTTACATAAAGAAAATGCAAAACCTTTTCCTCAGATTATAATTTCAAGAGTTTATTCAGTAATATATGAAATGTTATTTAAATTTTATCAAAGAATTGCTTTCAACACAAAACCCCTAATAAACTATTGGCCCATCAGTTCGTGTTTCTGATACCCGACTATCAGCACTGGTATTCAGAAATAAGAAAAGAGATAATAATTGGCCACAAGTTAAGCAAAATTTGTAAACTTTTTGCTAAATTCTCGTAAATTTATGCCTTATTTGAGTTATCAGGCTTATATTTGCGCTTACAAGCCATCAGTGCTTGAAATTATCGTTTAAAATATTTTTAAATTATGCAAAAACTGAATTTGAATTTATAATTAATAATCTCATGTTTTAATATATACTGTACAAGCACATTTTGTTTATTAATGTTTTAATACCTTTCCTCTATTGAATATTAATGACAGACAACTGATTAGTTGTCAGGAGTTTATAACAAAAGATTATTTTCATTTCAATACTGATCTGTGAATCAAATGATAAGAATCTGAGACAACCAATGGTTTTTCAAACTCTGGAGGAATGGGTAGACATTCAACGACTTAATGGTAATGTAATGTCAATGTGAGTCCTGTTTTAATTATTTTTGTGAAATTAAATGAAATCAATTAGATTTGGAGCTCAGAGTCAGCACCTGTTGATCTGGTATTCCAGTCATTCATTAAGCGCTGGTAACCAATAGACAGATAAGTAACTGAAGGCACGAAAAAATAAATGCACACTCAATGAGGTCTGCATTGAGTGAACGACGGGAGGCAACAGACGCTTATTCCAGACCAGAGGAAGAGGAGAGAGAAGACATACAGCGAGAGAGAGAGAGAGAGAGAGAGAGAGAGAGAGAGAGAGAGAGAGAGAGAGAATGAAATTTATTGAAAAACGACTTTGAAGTGCAAAAAACAGTGAAACAAATAGTTTGTGTGAAATCCGGTCAAACGAAAGCGCGTAAAGAGATTTGAAGTATTTTTTCTCTTCTTCTTCTCCTTAAACCACAAAACACTTGACATTAAGTAAAATTCATTTGTGTTTGCATGCAATCCAAACGTTTATAACATTTAACTAACGAATACCTGATTTGAATTATAATTACTGGTGAGTGAAGTGCACTCTTAGGCGACGCCTCCCTCAGCCATGAAATGGTAGATCTGCGGCAAAATCTAGTTTCAGAGTCACTAAAAAAATTGAAGACTAGTTTTGCAGTTAGTCTTAACTCATATGAAGATTATATTAGTTTATAGTTTATATATATAAGTGTTTTTCAGAATTGATTGCCAACTATTAAAATATATTTCTCCCTGAGTTTAGGCTATGTTTCGGTTAATACACAAAATTATATATATTTTTCTCTCCACTCA